>JBAPLH010001026.1:0-25870 GCA_037897445.1 Ceriops zippeliana
GTGCCTTGTTAACCAAAAAATTGATGCGTTCGGAATTCTCTATTTTTGAATTCAACAATTAATATCAATAAGAAATGCAATTCAAATTCAGGGACTCCATTGTTTGTTAAATTGAATGAATTCATGTAATTGATGGTCTCATGCCATGGCATTTTTTTCATAGTGAATATAGTTATTAAGAAAGAATCAAAAGTTAATTTCAAGGTTATTGCATGAAAAATATTCCTGTGGTAACAACAAGAGGAGCCTAATTAACACGAGGTGATTAGAAATTCTCATTATTTAGGAATGAAAACTCAAGGTTAACATTTGTCGCGAAATGCAAACCTGTGAGGAATGGCACCTTTGGTGATGGATTTAAATAGATTTTGGAGTTTTATTGGTGTTTTATACATGTTTGACGCGAGGAATTCTCTATTTTTTTGAATTTCAACAAATTAATATCAATAAAGAAATGCAATTCAAAATCAGGGACTCCATTGTTTGTTAAATTGAATGAATTCATGTAATTGATGGTCTTATGGGCATTTTTTTCATAGTGAATATAGTTATTAAGAAAAGAATCAAAAGTTAATTTCAAGGTTATTGCATGAAAAATATTCCTGGTAACAAACAAGAGGAGCCTAATTAACACGAGGTGATTAGAAATTCTCATTATTTTAGGAATTAAACAAGTTAACATTTGTGCGAAATGCAAACCGTGAGGAATGGCACCTTTGGCTGATGGATTTTTAAATAGATTTGGAGTTTTATTTTGGTGTTTATACATGTTTGATTCAAATTAATATACTAGGTTGTTTTAGCCACATGTGTTATATTTCATGCTCAATGTATCAAAAAGTGAGTTTGGAATCAAAAGTGGAGCCTTGTTAACCAAAAATGATGCGAGGAATTCTCTATTTTTTGAATTCAACAATTAATATCAATAAGAAATGCAATTCAAAATCAGGGACTCCATTGTTTGTTAAATTGAATGAATTCATGTAATTGATGGTCTATGGGCATTTTTTTCATAGTGAATATAGTTATTAAGAAAGAAATCAAAAGTTAATTTCAAGGTTATTGCATGAAAAATATTCCTGGTAACAACAAGAGGAGCCTAATTAACACGAGGTGATTAGAAATTCTCATTATTTAGGAATTAAACAAGTTAACATTTGTGCGAAATGCAAACCGTGAGGAATGGCACCTTTGGCTGATGGATTTAAATAGATTTGGAGTTTTATTGGTGTTTATTACATGTTTGATTCAATTAATATACTAGGTTGTTTAGCCACATGTGTTATATTTCATGCTCAATGTATCAAAAAGTGAGTTTGGAATCAAAAGTGGAGCCTTGTTAACCAAAAAATGATGCGAGGAATTCTCTATTTTTTAATTCAACAATTAATATCAATAAGAAATGCAATTCAAAATCAGGGACTCCATTGTTTGTTAAATTGAATGAATTCATGTAATTGATGGTCTATGGGCATTTTTTTTCATAGTGAATATAGTTATTAAGAAAGAATCAAAAAGTTAATTTCAAGGTTATTGCATGAAAAATATTCCTGGTAACAACAAGAGGAGCCTAATTAACACGAGGTGATTAGAAAAATTCTCATTATTTAGGAATTAAACAAGTTAACATTTGTGCGAAATGCAAACTGTGAGGAATGGCACCTTTGGCTGATGGATTTAAATAGATTTGGAGTTTTTATGGTTGTGTTTATACATGTTTGATTCAATTAATATACTAGGTTGTTTAGCCACATGTGTTATATTTCATGCTCAATGTATCAAAAAGTGAGTTTGGAATCAAAAGTGGAGCCTTGTTAACCAAAAATGATGCGAGGAATTCTCTATTTTTTAATTCAACAATTAATATCAATAAGAAATGCAATTCAAAATCAGGGACTCCATTGTTTGTTAAATTGAATGAATTCATGTAATTGATGGTCTATGGGCATTTTTTTCATAGTGAATATAGTTATTAAGAAAGAATCAAAAGTTAATTTCAAGGTTATTGCATGAAAAATATTCCTGGTAACAACAAGAGGAGCCTAATTAACACGAGGTGATTAGAAATTCTCATTATTTAGGAATTAAACAAGTTAACATTTGTGCGAAATGCAAACCGTGAGGAATGACACCTTTGGCTGATGGATTTAAATAGATTTGGAGTTTTATTTGTGTTTATACATATTGGATTTCAATTTAATATACTAGGTTGTTTAGCCACATGTGTTATATTTCATGCTCAATGTATCAAAAAGTGAGTTTGGATTCAAAAGAGGAGCCTTGTGTTAACCAAAAATGACGCGAGGAACTCTCTATTTTTTGAATTCAACAATTAATATCAATAAGAAATGCAATTCAAAATCAATGACTCCATTGTTTGTTAAATTGAATGAATTCATGTAATTGATGGTCTATGGGCATTTTTTTCATAGTGAATATAGTTATTAAGAAAGAATCAAAAGTTAATTTCAAGGTTATTGCATGAAAAAAATATTCCTGGTAACAACAAGAGGAGCCTAATTAACACGAGGTGATTAGAAATTCTCATTATTTAGGAATTAAACAAGTTAACATTTGTGCGAAATGCAAACCGTGAGGAATGGCACCTTTGGCTGATGGATTTAAATAGATTTGGAGTTTTATTTGTGTTTTTATACATGTTTGATTCAATTAATATACTAGGTTGTTTAGCCACATGTGTTTATATTTCATGCTCAATGTATCAAAAAGTGAGTTTGGAATCAAAAGTGGAGCCTTGTTAACCAAAAATGATGCGAGGAATTCTCTATTTTTTTAATTCAACAATTAATATCAATAAGAAATGCAATTCAAAATCAGGGACTCCATTGTTTGTTAAATTGAATGAATTCATGTAATTGATGGTCTATGGGCATTTTTTTCATAGTGAATATAGTTATTAAGAAAGAATCAAAAGTTAATTTCAAGGTTATTGCATGAAAAATATTCCTGGTAACAACAAGAGGAGCCTAATTAAACACGAGGTGATTAGAAATTCTCATTATTTAGGAATTAAACAAGTTAACATTTGTGCGAAATGCAAACTGTGAGGAATGGCACCTTTGGCTGATGGATTTAAATAGATTTTGGAGTTTTATTGGTGTTTATACATGTTTGATTCAATTAATATACTAGGTTGTTTAGCCACATGTGTTTATATTTCATGCTCAATGTATCAAAAAGTGAGTTTGGAATCAAAAGTGGAGCCTTGTTAACCAAAAAATGATGCGAGGAAATTCTCTATTTTTTAATTCAACAATTAATATCAATAAGAAATGCAATTCAAAATCAGGGGGACTCCATTGTTTGTTAAATTGAATGAATTCATGTAATTGATGGTCTATGGGCATTTTTTTCATAGTGAATATAGTTATTAAGAAAGAATCAAAAGTTAATTTCAAGGTTATTGCATGAAAAATATTCCTGGTAACAACAAGAGGAGCCTAATTAACACGAGGTGATTAGAAATTCTCATTATTTAGGAATTAAACAAGTTAACATTTGTGCGAAATGCAAACTGTGAGGAATGACACCTTTGGCTGATGGATTTAAACAGATTTGGAGTTTTATTTGTGTTTATACATATTGGATTCAATTAATATACTAGGTTGTTTAGCCACATGTGTTATATTTCATGCTCAATGTATCAAAAAGTGGCTTTGGATTCAAAAGAGGAGCCTTGTTACCTTGTTAACCAAAAATGACGCGAGGAACTCTCTGTTTTTGAATTCAACAATTAATATCAATAAGAAATGCAATTCAAAATCAATGACTCCATTGTTTGTTAAATTGAATGAATTCATGTAATTGATGGTCTATGGGCATTTTTTTCATAGTGAATATAGTTATTAAGAAAGAATCAAAAGTTAATTTCAAGGTTATTGCATGAAAAATATTCCTGGTAACAACAAGAGGAGCCTAATTAACACGAGGTGATTAGAAATTCTCATTATTTAGGAATTAAACAAGTTAACATTTGTGCGAAATGCAAACCGTGAGGAATGGCACCTTTGGCTGATGGATTTAAATAGATTTGGAGTTTTATTGGTGTTTATACATGTTTGATTCAATTAATATACTAGGTTGTTTAGCCACATGTGTTATATTTCATGCTCAATGTATCAAAAAGTGAGTTTGGAATCAAAAGTGGAGCCTTGTTAACCAAAAATGATGCGAGGAATTCTCTATTTTTTTAATTCAACAATTAATATCAATAAGAAATGCAATTCAAAATCAGGGACTCCATTGTTTGTTAAATTGAATGAATTCATGTAATTGATGGTCTATGGGCATTTTTTTCATAGTGAATATAGTTATTAAGAAAGAATCAAAAGTTAATTTCAAGGTTATTGCATGAAAAATATTCCTGGTAACAACAAGAGGAGCCTAATTAACACGAGGTGATTAGAAATTCTCATTATTTAGGAATTAAACAAGTTAACATTTGTGCGAAATGCAAACTGTGAGGAATGGCACCTTTGGCTGATGGATTTAAATAGATTTGGAGTTTTATTGGTGTTTTATACATGTTTGATTCAATTAATATACTAGGTTGTTTAGCCACATGTGTTATATTTCATGCTCAATGTATCAAAAAGTGAGTTTGGAATCAAAAGTGGAGCCTTGTTAACCAAAAATGATGCGAGGAATTCTCTATTTTTTAATTCAACAATTAATATCAATAAGAAATGCAATTCAAAATCAGGGACTCCATTGTTTGTTAAATTGAATGAATTCATGTAATTGATGGTCTATGGGCATTTTTTTTCATAGTGAATATAGTTATTAAGAAAGAATCAAAAGTTAATTTCAAGGTTATTGCATGAAAAATATTCCTGGTAACAACAAGAGGAGCCTAATTAACACGAGGTGATTAGAAATTCTCATTATTTAGGAATTAAACAAGTTAACATTTGTGCGAAATGCAAACCGTGAGGAATGACACCTTTGGCTGATGGATTTAAATAGATTTGGAGTTTTATTTGTGTTTTATACATATTGGATTCAATTAATATACTAGGTTGTTTAGCCACATGTGTTATATTTCATGCTCAATGTATCAAAAAAGTGGCTTTGGATTCAAAAGAGGAGCCTTGTTAACCAAAAATGACGCGAGGAACTCTCTCTGTTTTTGAATTCAACAATTAATATCAATAAGAAATGCAATTCAAAATCAATGACTCCATTGTTTGTTAAATTGAATGAATTCATGTAATTGATGGTCTATGGGCATTTTTTTTCATAGTGAATATAGTTATTAAGAAAGAATCAAAAGTTAATTTCAAGGTTATTGCATGAAAAATATTCCTGGTAACAACAAGAGGAGCCTAATTAACACGAGGTGATTAGAAATTCTCATTATTTAGGAATTAAACAAGTTAACATTTGTGCGAAATGCAAACTGTGAGGAATGGCACCTTTGGCTGATGGATTTAAATAGATTTGGAGTTTTTATTGGTGTTTTATACATGTTTGATTCAATTAATATACTAGGTTGTTTAGCCACATGTGTTATATTTCATGCTCAATGTATCAAAAAGTGAGTTTGGAATCAAAAGTGGAGCCTTGTTAACCAAAAATGATGCGAGGAATTCTCTATTTTTTAATTCAACAATTAATATCAATAAGAAATGCAATTCAAAATCAGGGACTCCATTGTTTGTTAAATTGAATGAATTCATGTAATTGATGGTCTATGGGCATTTTTTTCATAGTGAATATAGTTATTAAGAAAGAATCAAAAGTTAATTTCAAGGTTATTGCATGAAAAATATTCCTGGTAACAACAAGAGGAGCCTAATTAACACGAGGTGATTAGAAATTCTCATTATTTAGGAATTAAACAAGTTAACATTTGTGCGAAATGCAAACCGTGAGGAATGGCACCTTTGGCTGATGGATTTAAATAGATTTGGAGTTTTTTTATTGGTGTTTATACATGTTTGATTCAATTAATATACTAGGTTGTTTAGCCACATGTGTTATATTTCATGCTCAATGTATCAAAAAGTGAGTTTGGAATCAAAAGTGGAGCCTTGTTAACCAAAAATGATGCGAGGAATTCTCTATTTTTTAATTCAACAATTAATATCAATAAGAAATGCAATTCAAAATCAGGGACTCCATTGTTTGTTAAATTGAATGAATTCATGTAATTGATGGTCTATGGGCATTTTTTTCATAGTGAATATAGTTATTAAGAAAGAATCAAAAGTTAATTTCAAGGTTATTGCATGAAAAATATTCCTGGTAACAACAAGAGGAGCCTAATTAACACGAGGTGATTAGAAATTCTCATTATTTAGGAATTAAACAAGTTAACATTTGTGCGAAATGCAAACCGTGAGGAATGACACCTTTGGCTGATGGATTTAAATAGATTTGGAGTTTTATTTGTGTTTATACATATTGGATTCAATTAATATACTAGGTTGTTTAGCCACATGTGTTATATTTCATGCTCAATGTATCAAAAAGTGGCTTTGGATTCAAAAGAGGAGCCTTGTTACCTTGTTAACCAAAAATGACGCGAGGAACTCTCTGTTTTTGAATTCAACAATTAATATCAATAAGAAATGCAATTCAAAATCAATGACTCCATTGTTTGTTAAATTGAATGAATTCATGTAATTGATGGTCTATGGGCATTTTTTTCATAGTGAATATAGTTATTAAGAAAGAATCAAAAGTTAATTTCAAGGTTATTGCATGAAAAATATTCCTGGTAACAACAAGAGGAGCCTAATTAACACGAGGTGATTAGAAATTCTATTTATTTAGGAATTAAACAAGTTAACATTTGTGCGAAATGCAAACTGTGAGGAATGGCACCTTTGGCTGATGGATTTAAATAGATTTGGAGTTTTATTGGTGTTTATACATGTTTGATTCAATTAATATACTAGGTTGTTTAGCCACATGTGTTATATTTCATGCTCAATGTATCAAAAAGTGAGTTTGGAATCAAAAGTGGAGCCTTGTTAACCAAAAATGATGCGAGGAATTCTCTATTTTTTAATTCAACAATTAATATCAATAAGAAATGCAATTCAAAATCAGGGACTCCATTGTTTGTTAAATTGAATGAATTCATGTAATTGATGGTCTATGGGCATTTTTTTCATAGTGAATATAGTTATTAAGAAAGAATCAAAAGTTAATTTCAAGGTTATTGCATGAAAAATATTCCTGGTAACAACAAGAGGAGCCTAATTAACACGAGGTGATTAGAAATTCTCATTATTTAGGAATTAAACAAGTTAACATTTGTGCGAAATGCAAACTGTGAGGAATGGCACCTTTGGCTGATGGATTTAAATAGATTTGGAGTTTTTATTGGTGTTTATACATGTTTGATTCAATTAATATACTAGGTTGTTTAGCCACATGTGTTATATTTCATGCTCAATGTATCAAAAAGTGAGTTTGGAATCAAAAGTGGAGCCTTGTTAACCAAAAATGATGCGAGGAATTCTCTATTTTTTAATTCAACAATTAATATCAATAAGAAATGCAATTCAAAATCAGGGACTCCATTGTTTGTTAAATTGAATGAATTCATGTAATTGATGGTCTATGGGCATTTTTTTCATAGTGAATATAGTTATTAAGAAAGAATCAAAAGTTAATTTCAAGGTTATTGCATGAAAAATATTCCTGGTAACAACAAGAGGAGCCTAATTAACACGAGGTGATTAGAAATTCTCATTATTTAGGAATTAAACAAGTTAACATTTGTGCGAAATGCAAACCGTGAGGAATGGCACCTTTGGCTGATGGATTTAAATAGATTTGGAGTTTTATTGGTGTTTATACATGTTATTGATTCAATTAATATACTAGGTTGTTTAGCCACATGTGTTATATTTCATGCTCAATGTATCAAAAAGTGAGTTTGGAATCAAAAGAGGAGCCTTGTTAACCAAAAATGATGCGAGGAATTCTCTATTTTTGAATTCAACAATTAATATCAATAAGAAATGCAATTCAAAATCAGGGACTCCATTGTTTGTTAAATTGAATGAATTCATGTAATTGATGGTCTATGGGCATTTTTTTCATAGTGAATATAGTTATTAAGAAAGAATCAAAAGTTAATTTCAAGGTTATTGCATGAAAAATATTCCTGGTAACAACAAGAGGAGCCTAATTAACACGAGGTGATTAGAAATTCTCATTATTTAGGAATTAAACAAGTTAACATTTGTGCGAAATGCAAACTGTGAGGAATGGCACCTTTGGCTGATGGATTTAAATAGATTTGGAGTTTTATTGGTGTTTATACATGTTTGATTCAATTAATATACTAGGTTGTTTAGCCACATGTGTTATATTTCATGCTCAATGTATCAAAAAGTGAGTTTGGAATCAAAAGTGGAGCCTTGTTAACCAAAAATGATGCGAGGAATTCTCTATTTTTGAAATTCAACAATTAATATCAATAAGAAATGCAATTCAAAATCAGGGACTCCATTGTTTGTTAAATTGAATGAATTCATGTAATTGATGGTCTATGGGCATTTTTTTCATAGTGAATATAGTTATTAAGAAAGAATCAAAAGTTAATTTCAAGGTTATTGCATGAAAAAATATTTCCTGGTAACAACAAGAGGAGCCTAATTAACACGAGGTGATTAGAAATTCTCATTATTTAGGAATTAAACACAGTTAACATTTGTGCGAAATGCAAACCGTGAGGAATGACACCTTTGGCTGATGGATTTAAATAGATTTGGAGTTTTATTTGTGTTTATACATGTTTGGATTCAATTAATATACTAGGTTGTTTAGCCACATGTGTTATATTTCATGCTCAATGTATCAAAAAGTGGCTTTGGAATCAAAAGAGGAGCCTTGTTAACCAAAAATGACGCGAGGAACTCTCTCTTTTTTGAATTCAACAATTAATATCAATAAGAAATGCAATTCAAAATCAATGACTCCATTGTTTGTTAAATTGAATGAATTCATGTAATTGATGGTCTATGGGCATTTTTTTCATAGTGAATATAGTTATTAAGAAAGAATCAAAAGTTAATTTCAAGGTTATTGCATGAAAAATATTCCTGGTAACAACAAGAGGAGCCTAATTAAACACGAGGTGATTAGAAAATTCTCATTATTTAGGAATTAAACAAGTTAACATTTGTGCGAAATGCAAACCGTGAGGAATGGCACCTTTGGCTGATGGATTTAAATAGATTTGGTTTTTTATTGGTGTTTATACATGTTTGATTCAATTAATATACTAGGTTGTTTAGCCACATGTGTTATATTTCATGCTCAATGTATCAAAAAGTGAGTTTGGAATCAAAAGAGGAGCCTTGTTAACCAAAAATGACGCGAGGAACTCTCTATTTTTGAATTCAACAATTAATATCAATAAGAAATGCAATTCAAAATCAGGGACTCCATTGTTTGTTAAATTGAATGAATTCATGTAATTGATGGTCTATGTGCATTTTTTTCATAGTGAATATAGTTATTAAGAAAGAATCAAAAGTTAATTTCAAGGTTATTGCATGAAAAATATTCCTGGTAACAACAAGAGGAGCCTAATTAACACGAGGTGATTAGAAATTCTCATTATTTAGGAATTAAACAAGTTAACATTTGTGCGAAATGCAAACTGTGAGGAATGGCACCTTTGGCTGATGGATTTAAATAGATTTGGAGTTTTATTGGTGTTTATACATGTTTGATTCAATTAATATACTAGGTTGTTTAGCCACATGTGTTATATTTCATGCTCAATGTATCAAAAAAGTGAGTTTGGAATCAAAAGTGGAGCCTTGTTAACCAAAAATGATGCGAGGAATTCTCTATTTTTTAATTCAACAATTAATATCAATAAGAAATGCAATTCAAAATCAGGGACTCCATTGTTTGTTAAATTGAATGAATTCATGTAATTGATGGTCTATGGGCATTTTTTTCATAGTGAATATAGTTATTAAGAAAGAATCAAAAGTTAATTTCAAGGTTATTGCATGAAAAATATTCCTGGTAACAACAAGAGGAGCCTAATTAACACGAGGTGATTAGAAATTCTCATTATTTAGGAATTAAACAAGTTAACATTTGTGCGAAATGCAAACCGTGAGGAATGACACCTTTGGCTGATGGATTTAAATAGATTTGGAGTTTTATTTGTGTGTTTATACATGTTTGATTCAATTAATATATACTAGGTTGTTTAGCCACATGTGTTATATTTCATGCTCAATGTATCAAAAAGTGGCTTTGGATTCAAAAGAGGAGCCTTGTTAACCAAAAATGACGCGAGGAACTCTCTGTTTTTGAATTCAACAATTAATATCAATAAGAAATGCAATTCAAAATCAATGACTCCATTGTTTGTTAAATTGAATGAATTCATGTAATTGATGGTCTATGGGCATTTTTTTCATAGTGAAATATAGTTATTAAGAAAAGAATCAAAAGTTAATTTCAAGGTTATTGCATGAAAAAATATTCCTGGTAACAACAAGAGGAGCCTAATTAACACGAGGTGATTAGAAATTCTCATTATTTAGGAAATTAAACAAGTTAACATTTGTGCGAAATGCAAACTGTGAGGAATGGCACCTTTGGCTGATGGATTTAAATAGATTTGGAGTTTTATTGGTGTTTATATACATGTTTGATTCAAATTAATATACTAGGTTGTTTAGCCACATGTGTTATATTTCATGCTCAATGTATCAAAAAGTGAGTTTGGAATCAAAAGTGGAGCCTTGTTAACCAAAAAATGATGCGAGGAATTCTCTATTTTTTAATTCAACAATTAATATCAATAAGAAATGCAATTCAAAATCAGGGACTCCATTGTTTGTTAAATTGAATGAATTCATGTAATTGATGGTCTATGGGCATTTTTTTCATAGTGAATATAGTTATTAAGAAAGAATCAAAAGTTAATTTCAAGGTTATTGCATGAAAAATATTCCTGGTAACAACAAGAGGAGCCTAATTAACACGAGGTGATTAGAAATTCTCATTATTTAGGAATTAAACAAGTTAACATTTGTGCGAAATGCAAACTGTGAGGAATGGCACCTTTGGCTGATGGATTTAAATAGATTTGGAGTTTTTATTGGTGTGTTTATACATGTTTGATTCAATTAATATACTAGGTTGTTTAGCCACATGTGTTATATTTCATGCTCAATGTATCAAAAAGTGAGTTTGGAATCAAAAGTGGAGCCTTGTTAACCAAAAATGATGCGAGGAATTCTCTATTTTTTAATTCAACAATTAATATCAATAAGAAATGCAATTCAAAATCAGGGACTCCATTGTTTGTTAAATTGAATGAATTCATGTAATTGATGGTCTATGGGCATTTTTTTCATAGTGAATATAGTTATTAAGAAAGAATCAAAAGTTAATTTCAAGGTTATTGCATGAAAAATATTCCTGGTAACAACAAGAGGAGCCTAATTAACACGAGGTGATTAGAAATTCTCATTATTTAGGAATTAAACAAGTTAACATTTGTGCGAAATGCAAACTGTGAGGAATGGCACCTTTGGCTGATGGGATTTAAATAGATTTGGAGTTTTATTGGTGTTTATACATGTTTGATTCAATTAATATACTAGGTTGTTTAGCCACATGTGTTATATTTCATGCTCAATGTATCAAAAAGTGAGTTTGGAATCAAAAGTGGAGCCTTGTTAACCAAAAATGATGCGAGGAATTCTCTATTTTTTAATTCAACAATTAATATCAATAAGAAATGCAATTCAAAATCAGGGACTCCATTGTTTTTGTTAAATTGAATGAATTCATGTAATTGATGGTCTATGGGCATTTTTTTCATAGTGAATATAGTTATTAAGAAAGAATCAAAAGTTAATTTCAAGGTTATTGCATGAAAAATATTCCTGGTAACAACAAGAGGAGCCTAATTAACACGAGGTGATTAGAAATTCTCATTATTTAGGAATTAAACAAGTTAACATTTGTGCGAAATGCAAACCGTGAGGAATGGCACCTTTGGCTGATGGATTTAAATAGATTTGGAGTTTTATTGTTGTGTTTATACATGTTTGATTCAATTAATATACTAGGTTGTTTAGCCACATGTGTTATATTTCATGCTCAATGTATCAAAAAGTGAGTTTGGAATCAAAAGTGGAGCCTTGTTAACCAAAAATGATGCGAGGAATTCTCTATTTTTTAATTCAACAATTAATATCAATAAGAAATGCAATTCAAAATCAGGGACTCCATTGTTTGTTAAATTGAATGAATTCATGTAATTGATGGTCTATGGGCATTTTTTTTCATAGTGAATATAGTTATTAAGAAAGAATCAAAAGTTAATTTCAAGGTTATTGCATGAAAAATATTCCTGGTAACAACAAGAGGAGCCTAATTAACACGAGGTGATTAGAAATTCTCATTATTTAGGAATTAAACAAGTTAACATTTGTGCGAAATGCAAACTGTGAGGAATGGCACCTTTGGCTGATGGATTTAAATAGATTTGGAGTTTTATTGGTGTTTATACATGTTTGATTCAATTAATATACTAGGTTGTTTAGCCACATGTGTTATATTTCATGCTCAATGTATCAAAAAGTGAGTTTGGAATCAAAAGTGGAGCCTTGTTAACCAAAAATGATGCGAGGAATTCTCTATTTTTTAATTCAACAATTAATATCAATAAGAAATGCAATTCAAAATCAGGGACTCCATTGTTTGTTAAATTGAATGAATTCATGTAATTGATGGTCTATGGGCATTTTTTTCATAGTGAATATAGTTATTAAGAAAGAATCAAAAGTTAATTTCAAGGTTATTGCATGAAAAATATTCCTGGTAACAACAAGAGGAGCCTAATTAACACGAGGTGATTAGAAATTCTCATTATTTAGGAATTAAACAAGTTAACATTTGTGCGAAATGCAAACTGTGAGGAATGGCACCTTTGGCTGATGGATTTAAATAGATTTGGAGTTTTATTGGTGTTTATACATGTTTGATTCAATTAATATACTAGGTTGTTTAGCCACATGTGTTATATTTCATGCTCAATGTATCAAAAAGTGAGTTTGGAATCAAAAGTGGAGCCTTGTTAACCAAAAATGATGCGAGGAATTCTCTATTTTTTAATTCAACAATTAATATCAATAAGAAATGCAATTCAAAATCAAAAGGGACTCCATTGTTTGTTAAATTGAATGAATTCATGTAATTGATGGTCTATGGGCATTTTTTTCATAGTGAATATAGTTATTAAGAAAGAATCAAAAGTTAATTTCAAGGTTATTGCATGAAAAATATTCCTGGTAACAACAAGAGGAGCCTAATTAACACGAGGTGATTAGAAATTCTCATTATTTAGGAATTAAACAAGTTAACATTTGTGCGAAATGCAAACCGTGAGGAATGGCACCTTTGGCTGATGGATTTAAATAGATTTGGAGTTTTATTGGTGTTTATACATGTTTGATTCAATTAATATACTAGGTTGTTTAGCCACATGTGTTTATATTTCATGCTCAATGTATCAAAAAGTGAGTTTGGAATCAAAAGTGGAGCCTTGTTAACCAAAAAATGATGCGAGGAATTCTCTATTTTTTAATTCAACAATTAATATCAATAAGAAATGCAATTCAAAATCAGGGACTCCATTGTTTGTTAAATTGAATGAATTCATGTAATTGATGGTCTATGGGCATTTTTTTCATAGTGAATATAGTTATTAAGAAAGAATCAAAAGTTAATTTCAAGGTTATTGCATGAAAAATATTCCTGGTAACAACAAGAGGAGCCTAATTAACACGAGGTGATTAGAAATTCTCATTATTTAGGAATTAAACAAGTTAACATTTGTGCGAAATGCAAACTGTGAGGAATGGCACCTTTGGCTGATGGATTTAAATAGATTTGGAGTTTTATTGGTGTTTATATACATGTTTGATTCAATTAATATACTAGGTTGTTTAGCCACATGTGTTATATTTCATGCTCAATGTATCAAAAAGTGAGTTTGGAATCAAAAGTGGAGCCTTGTTAACCAAAAATGATGCGAGGAATTCTCTATTTTTTAATTCAACAATTAATATCAATAAGAAATGCAATTCAAAATCAGGGACTCCATTGTTTGTTAAATTGAATGAATTCATGTAATTGATGGTCTATGGGCATTTTTTTTCATAGTGAATATAGTTATTAAGAAAGAATCAAAAGTTAATTTCAAGGTTATTGCATGAAAAATATTCCCTGGTAACAACAAGAGGAGCCTAATTAACACGAGGTGATTAGAAATTCTCATTATTTAGGAATTAAACAAGTTAACATTTGTGCGAAATGCAAACCGTGAGGAATGGCACCTTTGGCTGATGGATTTAAATAGATTTGGAGTTTTTATTGGTGTTTATACATGTTTGATTCAATTAATATACTAGGTTGTTTAGCCACATGTGTTATATTTCATGCTCAATGTATCAAAAAGTGAGTTTTGGAATCAAAAGTGGAGCCTTGTTAACCAAAAATGATGCGAGGAATTCTCTATTTTTTAATTCAACAATTAATATCAATAAGAAATGCAATTCAAAATCAGGGACTCCATTGTTTGTTAAATTGAATGAATTCATGTAATTGATGGTCTATGGGCATTTTTTTCATAGTGAATATAGTTATTAAGAAAGAATCAAAAGTTAATTTCAAGGTTATTGCATGAAAAATATTCCTGGTAACAACAAGAGGAGCCTAATTAACACGAGGTGATTAGAAATTCTCTCATTATTTAGGAATTAAACAAGTTAACATTTGTGCGAAATGCAAACCGTGAGGAATGGCACCTTTGGCTGATGGATTTAAATAGATTTGGAGTTTTATTGTGTGTTTATACATGTTTGATTCAATTAATATACTAGGTTGTTTAGCCACATGTGTTATATTTCATGCTCAATGTATCAAAAAGTGGAGTTTGGAATCAAAAGAGGAGCCTTGTTAACCAAAAATGATGCGAGGAATTCTCTATTTTTTAATTCAACAATTAATATCAATAAGAAATGCAATTCAAAATCAGGGACTCCATTGTTTGTTAAATTGAATGAATTCATGTAATTGATGGTCTATGGGCATTTTTTTCATAGTGAATATAGTTATTAAGAAAGAATCAAAAGTTAATTTCAAGGTTATTGCATGAAAAATATTCCTGGTAACAACAAGAGGAGCCTAATTAACACGAGGTGATTAGAAATTCTCATTATTTAGGAATTAAACAAGTTAACATTTGTGCGAAATGCAAACTGTGAGGAATGGCACCTTTGGCTGATGGATTTAAATAGATTTGGAGTTTTATTGGTGTTTATACATGTTTGATTCAATTAATATACTAGGTTGTTTAGCCACATGTGTTATATTTCATGCTCAATGTATCAAAAAGTGAGTTTGGAATCAAAAGTGGAGCCTTGTTAACCAAAAATGATGCGAGGAATTCTCTATTTTTTAATTCAACAATTAATATCAATAAGAAATGCAATTCAAAATCAGGGACTCCATTGTTTGTTAAATTGAATGAATTCATGTAATTGATGGTCTATGGGCATTTTTTTTTTTCATAGTGAATATAGTTATTAAGAAAGAATCAAAAGTTAATTTCAAGGTTATTGCATGAAAAATATTCCTGGTAACAACAAGAGGAGCCTAATTAACACGAGGTGATTAGAAATTCTCATTATTTAGGAATTAAACAAGTTAACATTTGTGCGAAATGCAAACTGTGAGGAATGGCACCTTTGGCTGATGGATTTAAATAGATTTGGAGTTTTATTGGTGTTTATACATGTTTGATTCAATTAATATACTAGGTTGTTTAGCCACATGTGTTATATTTCATGCTCAATGTATCAAAAAGTGAGTTTGGAATCAAAAGTGGAGCCTTGTTAACCAAAAATGATGCGAGGAATTCTCTATTTTTTAAATTCAACAATTAATATCAATAAGAAATGCAATTCAAAATCAGGGACTCCATTGTTTGTTAAATTGAATGAATTCATGTAATTGATGGTCTATGGGCATTTTTTTCATAGTGAATATAGTTATTAAGAAAGAATCAAAAGTTAATTTCAAGGTTATTGCATGAAAAATATTCCTGGTAACAACAAGAGGAGCCTAATTAACACGAGGTGATTAGAAATTCTCATTATTTAGGAATTAAACAAGTTAACATTTGTGCGAAATGCAAACTGTGAGGAATGGCACCTTTGGCTGATGGATTTAAATAGATTTGGAGTTTTATTGGTGTTTATACATGTTTGATTCAATTAATATACTAGGTTGTTTAGCCACATGTGTTATATTTCATGCTCAATGTATCAAAAAGTGAGTTTTGGAATCAAAAGTGGAGCCTTGTTAACCAAAAATGATGCGAGGAATTCTCTATTTTTTAATTCAACAATTAATATCAATAAGAAATGCAATTCAAAATCAGGGACTCCATTGTTTGTTAAATTGAATGAATTCATGTAATTGATGGTCTATGGGCATTTTTTTCATAGTGAATATAGTTATTAAGAAAGAATCAAAAGTTAATTTCAAGGTTATTGCATGAAAAATATTCCTGGTAACAACAAGAGGAGCCTAATTAACACGAGGTGATTAGAAATTCTCATTATTTAGGAATTAAACAAGTTAACATTTTGTGCGAAATGCAAACCGTGAGGAATGGCACCTTTGGCTGATGGATTTAAATAGATTTGGAGTTTTATTTGGTGTTTATACATGTTTTGATTTCAATTTAATATACTAGGTTGTTTAGCCACATGTGTTATATTTCATGCTCAATGTATCAAAAAGTGAGTTTGGAATCAAAAGTGGAGCCTTGTTAACCAAAAATGATGCGAGGAATTCTCTATTTTTGAATTCAACAATTAATATCAATAAGAAATGCAATTCAAAATCAGGGACTCCATTGTTTGTTAAATTGAATGAATTCATGTAATTGATGGTCTATGGGCATTTTTTTCATAGTGAATATAGTTATTAAGAAAGAATCAAAAGTTAATTTCAAGGTTATTGCATGAAAAATATTCCTGGTAACAACAAGAGGAGCCTAATTAACACGAGGTGATTAGAAATTCTCATTATTTAGGAATTAAACAAGTTAACATTTGTGCGAAATGCAAACTGTGAGGAATGGCACCTTTGGCTGATGGATTTAAATAGATTTGGAGTTTTATTGGTGTTTATACATGTTTGATTCAATTAATATACTAGGTTGTTTAGCCACATGTGTTATATTTCATGCTCAATGTATCAAAAAGTGAGTTTGGAATCAAAAGTGGAGCCTTGTTAACCAAAAATGATGCGAGGAATTCTCTATTTTTGAATTCAACAATTAATATCAATAAGAAATGCAATTCAAAATCAGGGACTCCATTGTTTGTTAAATTGAATGAATTCATGTAATTGATGGTCTATAAGCATTTTTTTCATAGTGAATATAGTTATTAAGAAAGAATCAAAAGTTAATTTCAAGGTTATTGCATGAAAAATATTCCTGGTAACAACAAGAGGAGCCTAATTAACACGAGGTGATTAGAAATTCTCATTATTTAGGAATTAAACAAGTTAACATTTGTGCGAAATGCAAACTGTGAGGAATGGCACCTTTGGCTGATGGATTTAAATAGATTTGGAGTTTTATTGGTGTTTATACATGTTTGATTCAATTAATATACTAGGTTGTTTAGCCACATGTGTTATATTTCATGCTCAATGTATCAAAAAGTGAGTTTGGAATCAAAAGTGGAGCCTTGTTAACCAAAAATGATGCGAGGAATTCTCTATTTTTTAATTCAACAATTAATATCAATAAGAAATGCAATTCAAAATCAGGGACTCCATTGTTTGTTAAATTGAATGAATTCATGTAATTGATGGTCTATGGGCATTTTTTTCATAGTGAATATAGTTATTAAGAAAGAATCAAAAGTTAATTTCAAGGTTATTGCATGAAAAATATTCCTGGTAACAACAAGAGGAGCCTAATTAACACGAGGTGATTAGAAATTCTCATTATTTAGGAATTAAACAAGTTAACATTTGTGCGAAATGCAAACTGTGAGGAATGGCACCTTTGGCTGATGGATTTAAATAGATTTGGAGTTTTATTTGTGTTTATACATGTTTGATTCAATTAATATACTAGGTTGTTTAGCCACATGTGTTATATTTCATGCTCAATGTATCAAAAAGTGAGTTTGGAATCAAAAGTGGAGCCTTGTTAACCAAAAATGATGCGAGGAATTCTCTATTTTTTAATTCAACAATTAATATCAATAAGAAATGCAATTCAAAATCAGGGACTCCATTGTTTGTTAAATTGAATGAATTCATGTAATTGATGGTCTATGGGCATTTTTTTTCATAGTGAATATAGTTATTAAGAAAGAATCAAAAGTTAATTTCAAGGTTATTGCATGAAAAATATTCCTGGTAACAACAAGAGGAGCCTAATTAACACGAGGTGATTAGAAATTCTCATTATTTAGGAATTAAACAAGTTAACATTTGTGCGAAATGCAAACTGTGAGGAATGGCACCTTTGGCTGATGGATTTAAATAGATTTGGAGTTTTATTGGTGTTTATTAATGTTTGATTCAATTAATATACTAGGTTGTTTAGCCACATGTGTTATATTTCATGCTCAATGTATCAAAAAGTGAGTTTGGAATCAAAAGTGGAGCCTTGTTAACCAAAAATGATGCGAGGAATTCTCTATTTTTAATTCAACAATTAATATCAATAAGAAATGCAATTCAAAATCAGGGACTCCATTGTTTGTTAAATTGAATGAATTCATGTAATTGATGGTCTATGGGCATTTTTTTCATAGTGAATATAGTTATTAAGAAAGAATCAAAAGTTAATTTCAAGGTTATTGCATGAAAAAAATATTCCTGGTAACAACAAGAGGAGCCTAATTAACACGAGGTGATTAGAAATTCTCATTATTTAGGAATTAAACAAGTTAACATTTGTGCGAAATGCAAACCGTGAGGAATGGCACCTTTGGCTGATGGATTTAAATAGATTTGGAGTTTTATTGGTGTTTATACATGTTTGATTCAATTAATATACTAGGTTGTTTAGCCACATGTGTTATATTTCATGCTCAATGTATCAAAAAGTGAGTTTGGAATCAAAAGTGGAGCCTTGTTAACCAAAAATGATGCGAGGAATTCTCTATTTTTGAATTCAACAATTAATATCAATAAGAAATGCAATTCAAAATCAGGGACTCCATTGTTTGTTAAATTGAATGAATTCATGTAATTGATGGTCTATGGGCATTTTTTTCATAGTGAATATAGTTATTAAGAAAGAATCAAAAGTTAATTTCAAGGTTATTGCATGAAAAATATTCCTGGTAACAACAACAAGAGGAGCCTAATTAACACGAGGTGATTAGAAATTCTCATTATTTAGGAATTAAACAAGTTAACATTTTGTGCGAAATGCAAAACTGTGAGGAATGGCACCTTTGGCTGATGGATTTAAATAGATTTGGAGTTTTTATTGGTGTTTATACATGTTTGATTCAATTAATATACTAGGTTGTTTAGCCACATGTGTTATATTTCATGCTCAATGTATCAAAAAGTGAGTTTGGAATCAAAAGTGGAGCCTTGTTAACCAAAAATGATGCGAGGAATTCTCTATTTTTGAATTCAACAATTAATATCAATAAGAAATGCAATTCAAAATCAGGGACTCCATTGTTTGTTAAATTGAATGAATTCATGTAATTGATGGTCTATGGGCATTTTTTTCATAGTGAATATAGTTATTAAGAAAGAATCAAAAGTTAATTTCAAGGTTATTGCATGAAAAATATTCCTGGTAACAACAAGAGGAGCCTAATTAACACGAGGTGATTAGAAATTCTCATTATTTAGGAATTAAACAAGTTAACATTTGTGCGAAATGCAAACTGTGAGGAATGGCACCTTTGGCTGATGGATTTAAATAGATTTGGAGTTTTTATTGGTGTTTATACATGTTTGATTCAATTAATATACTAGGTTGTTTAGCCACATGTGTTATATTTCATGCTCAATGTATCAAAAAGTGAGTTTGGAATCAAAAGTGGAGCCTTGTTAACCAAAAATGATGCGAGGAATTCTCTATTTTTGAATTCAACAATTAATATCAATAAGAAATGCAATTCAAAATCAGGGACTCCATTGTTTGTTAAATTGAATGAATTCATGTAATTGATGGTCTATGGGCATTTTTTTCATAGTGAATATAGTTATTAAGAAAGAATCAAAAGTTAATTTCAAGGTTATTGCATGAAAAATATTCCTGGTAACAACAAGAGGAGCCTAATTAACACGAGGTGATTAGAAATTCTCATTATTTAGGAATTAAACAAGTTAACATTTGTGCGAAATGCAAACTGTGAGGAATGGCACCTTTGGCTGATGGATTTAAATAGATTTGGAGTTTTATTTGGTTGTTTATACATGTTTGATTCAATTAATATACTAGGTTGTTTAGCCACATGTGTTATATTTCATGCTCAATGTATCAAAAAGTGAGTTTGGAATCAAAAGTGGAGCCTTGTTAACCAAAAATGATGCGAGGAATTCTCTATTTTTTGAATTCAAACAATTAATATCAATAAGAAATGCAATTCAAAATCAGGGACTCCATTGTTTGTTAAATTGAATGAATTCATGTAATTGATGGTCTATGGGCATTTTTTTCATAGTGAATATAGTTATTAAGAAAGAATCAAAAGTTAATTTCAAAGGTTATTGCATGAAAAAAAATATTCCTGGTAACAACAAGAGGAGCCTAATTAACACGAGGTGATTAGAAATTCTCATTATTTAGGAATTAAACAAGTTAACATTTGTGCGAAATGCAAACTGTGAGGAATGGCACCTTTGGCTGATGGATTTAAATAGATTTGGAGTTTTATTGGTGTTTATACATGTTTGATTCAATTAATATACTAGGTTGTTTAGCCACATGTGTTATATTTCATGCTCAATGTATCAAAAAGTGAGTTTGGAATCAAAAGTGGAGCCTTGTTAACCAAAAATGATGCGAGGAATTCTCTATTTTTTAATTCAACAATTAATATCAATAAGAAATGCAATTCAAAATCAGGGACTCCATTGTTTGTTAAATTGAATGAATTCATGTAATTGATGGTCTATGGGCATTTTTTTCATAGTGAATATAGTTATTAAGAAAGAATCAAAAGTTAATTTCAAGGTTATTGCATGAAAAATATTCCTGGTAACAACAAGAGGAGCCTAATTAACACGAGGTGATTAGAAATTCTCATTATTTAGGAATTAAACAAGTTAACATTTGTGCGAAATGCAAACTGTGAGGAATGGCACCTTTGGCTGATGGATTTAAATAGATTTGGAGTTTTATTGGTGTTTTATACATGTTTGATTCAATTAATATACTAGGTTGTTTAGCCACATGTGTTATATTTCATGCTCAATGTATCAAAAAGTGAGTTTGGAATCAAAAGTGGAGCCTTGTTAACCAAAAATGATGCGAGGAATTCTCTATTTTTTGAATTCAACAATTAATATCAATAAGAAATGCAATTCAAAATCAGGGACTCCATTGTTTGTTAAATTGAATGAATTCATGTAATTGATGGTCTATGGGCATTTTTTTCATAGTGAATATAGTTATTAAGAAAGAATCAAAAGTTAATTTCAAGGTTATTGCATGAAAAATATTCCTGGTAACAACAAGAGGAGCCTAATTAACACGAGGTGATTAGAAATTCTCATTATTTAGGAATTAAAACAAGTTAACATTTGTGCGAAATGCAAACTGTGAGGAATGGCACCTTTGGCTGATGGATTTAAATAGATTTGGAGTTTTATTGGTGTTTATACATGTTTGATTCAATTAATATACTAGGTTGTTTAGCCACATGTGTTATATTTCATGCTCAATGTATCAAAAAGTGAGTTTGGAATCAAAAGTGGAGCCTTGTTAACCAAAAATGATGCGAGGAATTCTCTATTTTTTAATTCAACAATTAATATCAATAAGAAATGCAATTCAAAATCAGGGACTCCATTGTTTGTTAAATTGAATGAATTCATGTAATTGATGGTCTATGGGCATTTTTTTCATAGTGAATATAGTTATTAAGAAAGAATCAAAAGTTAATTTCAAGGTTATTGCATGAAAAAATATTCCTGGTAACAACAAGAGGAGCCTAATTAACACGAGGTGATTAGAAATTCTCATTATTTAGGAATTAAACAAGTTAACATTTGTGCGAAATGCAAACTGTGAGGAATGGCACCTTTGGCTGATGGATTTAAATAGATTTGGAGTTTTATTGGTGTTTATACATGTTTGATTCAATTAATATACTAGGTTGTTTAGCCACATGTGTTATATTTCATGCTCAATGTATCAAAAAGTGAGTTTGGAATCAAAAGTGGAGCCTTGTTAACCAAAAATGATGCGAGGAATTCTCTGTTTTTTTAATTCAACAATTAATATCAATAAGAAATGCAATTCAAAATCAGGGACTCCATTGTTTGTTAAATTGAATGAATTCATGTAATTGATGGTCTATGGGCATTTTTTTCATAGTGAATATAGTTATTAAGAAAGAATCAAAAGTTAATTTCAAGGTTATTGCATGAAAAATATTCCTGGTAACAACAAGAGGAGCCTAATTAACACGAGGTGATTAGAAATTCTCATTATTTAGGAATTAAACAAGTTAACATTTGTGCGAAATGCAAACCGTGAGGAATGGCACCTTTGGCTGATGGATTTAAATAGATTTGGAGTTTTATTGGTGTTTATACATGTTTGATTCAATTAATATACTAGGTTGTTTAGCCACATGTGTTATATTTCATGCTCAATGTATCAAAAAGTGAGTTTGGAATCAAAAGTGGAGCCTTGTTAACCAAAAATGATGCGAGGAATTCTCTATTTTTTGAATTCAACAATTAATATCAATAAGAAATGCAATTCAAAATCAATGACTCCATTGTTTGTTAAATTGAATGAATTCATGTAATTGATGGTCTATGGGCATTTTTTTCATAGTGAATATAGTTATTAAGAAAGAATCAAAAGTTAATTTCAAGGTTATTGCATGAAAAATATTCCTGGTAACAACAAGAGGAGCCTAATTAACACGAGGTGATTAGAAATTCTCATTATTTAGGAATTAAACAAGTTAACATTTGTGCGAAATGCAAACTGTGAGGAATGGCACCTTTGGCTGATGGATTTAAATAGATTTGGAGTTTTATTGGTGTTTATTAATGTTTGATTCAATTAATATACTAGGTTGTTTAGCCACATGTGTTATATTTCATGCTCAATGTATCAAAAAGTGAGTTTGGAATCAAAAGTGGAGCCTTGTTAACCAAAAATGATGCGAGGAATTCTCTATATTTTTTAATTCAACAATTAATATCAATAAGAAATGCAATTCAAAATCAGGGACTCCATTGTTTGTTAAATTGAATGAATTCATGTAATTGATGGTCTATGGGCATTTTTTTCATAGTGAATATAGTTATTAAGAAAGAATCAAAAGTTAATTTCAAGGTTATTGCATGAAAAATATTCCTGGTAACAACAAGAGGAGCCTAATTAACACGAGGTGATTAGAAATTCTCATTATTTAGGAATTAAACAAGTTAACATTTGTGCGAAATGCAAACCGTGAGGAATGGCACCTTTGGCTGATGGATTTAAATAGATTTGGAGTTTTATTGGTGTTTATACATGTTTGATTCAATTAATATACTAGGTTGTTTAGCCACATGTGTTATATTTCATGCTCAATGTATCAAAAAGTGAGTTTGGAATCAAAAGTGGAGCCTTGTTAACCAAAAATGATGCGAGGAATTCTCTATTTTTTAATTCAACAATTAATATCAATAAGAAATGCAATTCAAAATCAGGGACTCCATTGTTTGTTAAATTGAATGAATTCATGTAATTGATGGTCTATGGGCATTTTTTTCATAGTGAATATAGTTATTAAGAAAGAATCAAAAGTTAATTTCAAGGTTATTGCATGAAAAATATTTTCCTGGTAACAACAAGAGGAGCCTAATTAACACGAGGTGATTAGAAATTCTCATTATTTAGGAATTAAACAAGTTAAACATTTTGTGCGAAATGCAAACCGTGAGGAATGACACCTTTGGCTGATGGATTTAAATAGATTTGGAGTTTTATTTGTGTTTATACATATTGGATTCAATTAATATACTAGGTTGTTTAGCCACATGTGTTATATTTCATGCTCAATGTATCAAAAAGTGGCTTTGGATTCAAAAGAGGAGCCTTGTTAACCAAAAATGACGCGAGGAACTCTCTATTTTTTTTGAATTCAACAATTAATATCAATAAGAAATGCAATTCAAAATCAATGACTCCATTGTTTGTTAAATTGAATGAATTCATGTAATTGATGGTCTATGGGCATTTTTTTCATAGTGAATATAGTTATTAAGAAAGAAATCAAAAGTTAATTTCAAGGTTATTGCATGAAAAATATTCCTGGTAACAACAAGAGGAGCCTAATTAACACGAGGTGATTAGAAATTCTCATTATTTAGGAATTAAACAAAGTTAACATTTGTGCGAAATGCAAACTGTGAGGAATGGAATGGCACCTTTGGCTGATGGATTTAAATAGATTTGGAGTTTTATTGGTGTTTATACATGTTTGATTCAATTAATATACTAGGTTGTTTAGCCACATGTGTTATATTTCATGCTCAATGTATCAAAAAGTGAGTTTGGAATCAAAAGTGGAGCCTTGTTAACCAAAAATGATGCGAGGAATTCTCTATTTTTTAATTCAACAATTAATATCAATAAGAAATGCAATTCAAAATCAGGGACTCCATTGTTTGTTAAATTGAATGAATTCATGTAATTGATGGTCTATGGGCATTTTTTTCATAGTGAATATAGTTATTAAGAAAGAATCAAAAGTTAATTTCAAGGTTATTGCATGAAAAATATTCCTGGTAACAACAAGAGGAGCCTAATTAACACAAGGTGATTAGAAATTCTCATTATTTAGGAATTAAACAAGTTAACATTTGTGCGAAATGCAAACTGTGAGGAATGGCACCTTTGGCTGATGGATTTAAATAGATTTGGAGTTTTATTGGTGTTTATACATGTTTGATTCAATTAATATACTAGGTTGTTTAGCCACATGTGTTATATTTCATGCTCAATGTATCAAAAAGTGAGTTTGGAATCAAAAGTGGAGCCTTGTTAACCAAAAATGATGCGAGGAATTCTCTATTTTTTTAATTCAACAATTAATATCAATAAGAAATGCAATTCAAAATCAGGGATCCATTGTTTGTTAAATTGAATGAATTCATGTAATTGATGGTCTATGGGCATTTTTTTCATAGTGAATATAGTTATTAAGAAAGAATCAAAAGTTAATTTCAAGGTTATTGCATGAAAAATATTCCTGGTAACAACAAAGAGGAGCCTAATTAACACGAGGTGATTAGAAATTCTCATTATTTAGGAATTAAACAAGTTAACATTTGTGCGAAATGCAAACGTGAGGAATGACACCTTTGGCTGATGGATTTAAATAGATTTGGAGTTTTATTTGTGTTTTTATACATATTGGATTCGTATCAAAAAGTGGCTTTGGATTCAAAAGAGGAGCCTTGTTAACCAAAAATGACGCGAGGAACTCTCTGTTTTTGAATTCAAACAATTAATATCAATAAGAAGTGCAATTCAAAATCAATGACTCCATTGTTTGTTAAATTGAATGAATTCATGTAATTGATGGTCTATGGGCATTTTTTT
>JBAPLH010001027.1:0-123503 GCA_037897445.1 Ceriops zippeliana
AATGGATTCTTGGGCAATATTTTATAATGAATATAGTCGTTAATAAAGGTAGAAAATAATGTCAAGGTCATTGAATGCGCAAATACTCCTTTTAAACAATAATCATATGAGCTAATTAGCAATGAGGTGATATGAAAGTCTCATTATTTAGGAATTAAACTACTCTTCACAAAACGCTGAAAAAAAAAAAAAAAATTCTGGCCCCCCCCAAAACCAAACATGAATTGAATTGCTTTGCAGATGCAAGTAAGTAGATATTAGATTTCAATGGGAGTTCTAAATTGTGTCATTTATAATACAACCTCGGTGTTAGCCACATTTGTCCATTCTCTTCATTAATAGTATCAAAATGGTGTGGTTGCAATTAAAAAAGAGGAGCCTAATGCAACAACAAATGATGGGATGTGCTCTTTAATTTGAACTCAACCATATTATATCAATAACCGAAATCAAATCAAGATGGAGGGCCTTGTTTGTTAGAATTGAAGATTCCTCTGATTGATGGCTCTTGGGCAATATTTTTATAAGAATAAAGTGCGATATATAAAGTAGAAAACATAGAATGTCCAAGGTCATTGAATGAAAAATACTTCCTTGTAATCAACAATAGGAAGCCTAATTTAACCATGATGTGAATGACAAACCTACATTATTTAGGAATTAAAATACATCACATACGCGAAATACAAACCAAGAGAATGATTGATTTCGCAGATGCATTAAGTAGATTTAGAGTTTCAATGGAGTTTAATTTGTGTCATTTCAATAATATACTAAGGGTTTAGCCACATTTCATTCTCATCAATCAATGATCAAAATGGTGGATTGATGTAATTAAAAGAGAAGCCCCGCAACAAAAAAGATGGGAAGGAACTTCTTTTTTTATGTAAACACAACCAATTATATATCAATAAGGAAATGGCCAATGATTATGGAGGGACTCTTGTTCTGTTAAAGTTGAATTAAATTCGTCTGAATGATTGGTTGTGTATAAAGATAGAAAACATCATGTCAAAATCATTGAAGAAAAATCTCCATGTAACATAAGTAGGACCTATAAGCATGGCAGGTTATATAAAGTCTGCATTATTTAGGTAATTAAAACTACACTATCACCGTACAGCAACGGAATACAAAACCAAGGTTAATAGATTTGATTGCTTCTTCGCAGATACAAGTAAGTAGATTACCAAGTTTCAATGGAGTTTACATTTTGTGTCCATTTCATTAATATACTCTGTTGTTTAGCCATATGTTGTCATTGTCCATCATCAATGTATCAAAATGTGTGGTTGCAACTAAAAGAGGAGACCTGCAACCAAGAAATGATGGGGAGGTACTCCTTTACTTTGAAATCAACCAATTATTATCAATAACAAATGCGAAATCTATAGATGAAGGAATCTTGTTTGTTAGCATTGAATGAATACCTCTAATTAATCGATGGTTCATGGGCAATATATTTTTGTAATGAATATAGTCGTTAATAAAGAAAGAAAACATAAATGTCAAGGTCATTGAATGAAAAATACTCCTTGTAACAATAATAAGGAGCCTAAATTAGCATGAAGGTGATATGAAAGTCTCATTATTTAAGAATTCAACAACTAGCACACATTAGCGCACGGAATACAAATCAAGATCAATGGTTGCTTTCGCAGATTGAAGTAAGTAGATTAAAAGTTTGAATGGAGTTCAAATTTATTTGATTTCATTAATATACTAGGTTGTTTGGCCACATTTGTCATTCTAATCATCAATGTATCAAAATGTGTGGTTGGAACCAAAATAAGAGCAGCCCTGCTAACAAGAAAATGATGGGTAGGTGGTCCTTTATTTTGGAACGCAACCAAATTAATTATCAATAAGAAATGTGAATCAAGATAGAGGACACCGTGTGTTGGAAAATTGGAATTGAATGAATTTTGCTGATTATGATGGTTCATTTTGGCAATATTTTTATAATGAATAGAGAGTCTTTAATAAAGGTAGAAAACATAATGTCAAGGTCATTGAATGAAAAAATGAATCCTTTTAACAATAAGAGGAGCCTAATTAGCATGAGGTGATATGAATGTCTCATTATTTAGGAATTTAAAAACTACTTCAGAGAAGCAACGAAATGCAAACCAAGATGAATGATTGATTTTTTTGCAGATGCAAGTAAGTAGATTTAGAGTTTCAATGGAGTTTTAAATCTGTGTCATTTCATTAATATACTCGGTTTTTTTAGCCACAATTGTCATTCTCATTATGAATGTATCAAAATGAGTGGTTGCAATTAAAAGGGAAGCCCTGCAACAAGAAATGATGGGAGGTACTCTTTACTTTGGAATTCAAAACCAATTATTATCAATAACAAATGCGAATCAAGATAGACGAATCTTGTTTGTTAGCATTGAATGAATTCCTCTGTTTGATGGTTCATGTGGCAATATTTTTATAATGAAATATAGTCATTAATAATGGTTAGAAAACATAATGTCAAGGTCATTGAATGAAAAAAATACTCCCTTGTAACAAAAAGAGGAGAGCCTAATTAGCATGAGGTGACATGAAAGCCCTCATTATTTAGGAATTAAAATAATTCACATAAGCACAAAATGCAAAACAAGATGAATGAGTGCTTTCACAGATGCAAGTAAGTAGATTTAGAGTTTCAAAGGAGTTTAAATTTGTGTCATTTCATTAATATACTAGGTAGCTTAGCCACATTTGTCATTCTCATCATCAATGTATCAAAATGTGTGCTTGCAATTAAAAGAGGCGCCATGCAAGAAGAAATGACGAGACGAACTCTTTTTTTTTGAACTCAACCAATTATTATCAATAAGAAATGCGAATCATGATGGAGGACTCTTGTTTGTTGGAATTGAATGAATTCCTCTGAATGATGGTTCATGGGCAATATTTTTGTAATGAATATAGTCGTTAATAAAGATAGAAAACATAATGTCAAGGTCCTTGAATGAAAGATACTCCTTGTAACAATAAGAGGAGCCTAATTAGCATGAGGTGATATGAAAGTCTCATTATTTAGGAATTAAACTACTTCACAGAAACGCGAAATGCAAACCAAGATGAATGATTGCTTTTGCAGATGCAAGTAAGTAGATTTAGAGTTTCAATGGAGTTTAAATTTGTGTTGTTTCATTAATATACTCGGTTGTTTAGCCACATTTGTCATTCTCATCATTAATGTATCAAAATGTGTGGTTGCAATTAAAAGAGGAGCCCTGCAACAAGAAATGATGGGAGGTACTCTTTAGTTTGGAATTCAACCAATTATTATCAATGACAAATGCGAATCAGGATAGAGGAATCTTGTTTGTTGGCATTGAATGAATTCCTCTGAATGATGATTCATGGGCAATATTTTTATAATGAATATAGTCATTAATAAGGGTAGAAAAGATAATGTCAAGGTCATTGAATGAAAAAAACTCCTTGTAACAAAAAGAGGAGCCTAATTAGCATTAGGTGATATGAAAGTCTCATTATTTAGGAATTAAAATACTTCACATAAGCACGAAATGCAAACCAAGATGAATGAGTGCTTTCGCAGATGCAAGTAAGTAGATTTAGAGTTTCAAAGGAGTTTAAATTTGTGTCATTTCATTAATATACTAGGTAGCTTAGCCACATTTGTCATTCTCATCATCAATGTATCAAAATGGGTGCTTGCAATTAAAAGGGGTGCCATGCAACAAGAAATGATGGGACGAACACTTTATTTTGGTACTCAAGCAATTGTTATCAATAAGAAATGCGAATCATGATGGAGGACTCTTGTTTGTCGGAATTGAATGAATTCCTCTTAATGATGGTTCATGGGCAATATTTTTATAATGAATATAGTCGTTAACAAAGAAAGAAAACATAATGTCAAGGTCATTGAATGAAAAATATTCCTTGTAACAATAAGAGGAGCCTAATTAGCATGAGGTGATATGAAAGTCTCATTATTTAGGAATTAAACAACTCCATGTAACCACGGAATACAAAACCAAGATGAATGATTGCTTTCGCAGATGCAAGTAAGTAGATGTAGAGTTTCAATGGAGTTTACATTTGTGTCATTTTAATAATATACTCGGTTGTTTAGCCATATTTGTCATTCTCATCATCAATGTATCAACATGTGTGGTTGCAATTAAAAGAGGAGCCCTGCAACAAGAAATGATGGGAGCTACTCTTTACTTTGGAATTCAACCAATTATTATCAATAACAAATGCGAATCAAGATGGAGGAATCTTGTTTGTTAGCATTGAATGAATTCCTTTGATTGATGGTTCATGGGCAATAGTTTTATAATGAATATAGTCATTAATATGGGTAGAAAACATAATGTCAAGGTGATTGAATGAAAAATACTCCTTGTAACAAAAAGAGGAGCCTAATTAGCATGAGGTGATATGAAAGTCTCATTATTTAGGAATTAAAATACTTCACATAAGCACAAAATGCAAACCAAGATGAATGAGTGCTGTCGCAGATGCAAGTAAGTAGATTTAGAGTTTCAAAGGAGTTTAAATGTGTGTCATTTCATTAATATACTAGGTAGCTTAGCCACATTTGTCATTCTCATCATCAATGTATCAAAATGGGTGCTTGCAATTAAAAGTGGTGCCATGCAACAAGAAATGACGGGACGAACACTTTATTTTGGAACTCAAGCAATTATTATCAATAAGAAATGCGAATCATGATGGAGGACTCTTGTTTGTTGGAATTGAATGAATTCGTCAGAATGATGGTTCATAGGCAACATTTTTATAATGAATATAGTCGTTAATAAAGATAGAAAACATAATGTCAAGGTCATTGAATGAAAAATACTCCTTGTAACAATAAGAGGAGCCTAATTAGCATGAGGTGATATGAAAGTCTCATTATTTAGGAATTAAACAACTCCACGTAAGCACTAAATGCAAAACCAAGATGAATGATTGCTTTCGCAGATGCAAGTAAGTAGATGCAGAGTTTCAATGGAGTTTAAATTTGTGTCATTTCATTAATATACTCGGTTGTTTAGCCACATTTGTCATTGTCATCATCAATGTATCAAGATCTGTCGTTGCAATTAAAAGAGAAGCCCTGCAACAAGAAATGATGGTAGGTACTCTTTACTTTGGAATTCAACCAATTATTATCAATTACAAATGCGAATCAAGATAGAGGAATCTTGTTTGTTAGCATTGAATGAATTCCTCTGATTGATGGTTCATGGGCAATATTTTTATAATGAATATAGTGATTAATAAGGGTAGAAATCATAATGTCAAGGTCATTGAATGAAAAATACTCCTTGTATGAAAAAGAGGAGCCAAATTAGCATGAGGTGACATGAAAGTCTCATTATTTAGGAATTAAACTACTTCACAGAAGCACGAAATGCAAACCAAGATGAATGATTGCTTTTGCATATGCAAGTAAGTAGATTTAGAGTTTCAATGGAGTTTAAATTTGTGTCATTTAATTAATATATTCGGTTGTTTAGTCGCATTTGTCATTCTCATCATCAATGTATCAAAATGTGTGCTTGCAATTAAAAGAGGTGTCGTGCAACAAGAAATGACGGGACAAACTCTTTTTTTTGGAACTCAACCAATTATTATCAATAAGAAATGCGAATCCAGATAGAGGACACTTGTTTGGTAGAATTGAATGAATTCCTTTGATTGATGGTTCAAGGGCAATATTTTTATAATGAATATAGTCGTTAATAAAGATAGAAAACATAATGTCAAGGTCATTGAATGAAAAATACTCCTTGTAACAATAAGAGGAGCCTAATTAGCATGAGGTGATAAGAAATTCTCATTATTTAGTAATTAAACAACTTGACGTAAGCACAGAATGCAAACCAAGATGAATGATTGCTTTCTCAGATGCAAGTAAGTAGATATAGTGTTTTAATGGAGTTTAAATTTGTGTCATTTCATTAATATACTAGGTAGCTTTGCCACATTTGTCATTCTCATCATCAGTGTATCAAAATGTGTGCTTGCAATTAAAAGAGGTGCCATGCAACAAGAAATGATGGGAGGAACACTTTATTTTGGAACTCAACCAATTATTATCAATAAGAAATGCGAATCGAGATGGAGGACTCTTGTTTGTTGGAATTGAAAGAATTCCTCTACTTGATGGTTCATGAGCAATATTTTTATAATTAATATAGTCGTTAATAAAGATAGAAAACATAATGTCATGGTCATTGAATAAAAAATAATCCTTGTAACAATAAGAGGAGCCTAATTAGCATGAGGTGATATGAAAGTCTCATTATTTAGGAATTAAACTACTTCACAGAAACGCGAAATGCAAACCAAGATGAATTATTGCTTTCGCAGATGCAAGTAAGTAGGTTTAGAGTTTCAATGGCGTTTAAATTTGTGTCATTTCATTAATATAGTATGTTGTTTAGCCACATTTGTCATTCTCATCATCACTGTATCAAAATGTGTTCTTGCAATTAAAAGAGGAGCCCTTCAAGAAGAAATGATCGGACGTAATATTTATTTTGGAACTCAACCAATTATTATTAATAAGAAATTCGAATCAAGATGGCGGACTCTTGTTTGTTAGAATTGAATGAATTCCTCTGATTGATGGTTCATGGGCAATATTTTTATAATGAATATAGTAGTTATTAAAGATAGAAAACATAATGTCAAGGTCATTGAATGAAAAATACTCCTTGTAACAATAAGAGGAGCCTAATTAGCATGAGGTGATATGAAAGTCTCATTATTTAGGAATTAAACAACTTCACATTAGCACGGAATGCAAATCAAGAAGAATTGTTGCTTTCGTAGATTAAAGTAAGTAGATTTAGAGTTTCAATGGAGTTTAAATTTGTTTGATTTCATTAATATACTAGGTTGTATAGCCACAGTTGTCATTCTGATCATCAATGTATCAAAATGTGTGTTTGGAATCAAAAGAGGAGCCCTGCTGACAAGAAATGATGGGAGGTACTCTATATTTTGGAACTCAACCAATTATTATCAATAAGAAATGCGTATCAAGATGGAGGACTCTTGTTTGTTGGAATTGAATGAATTCCTCTAATTGATGGTTCATGGGCAATATTTTTATACTTAATATAGTCGTTAATAAAGATTGAAAACATAATGTCAAGGTCATTGAATGAAAAATACTCCTTGTAACAATAAGAGGAGCCTAATTAGCATGAGGTGATATGAAAGTCTCATTATTTTGGAATTAAACTACTTGACAGAAGCACGAAATGCAAACTAAGATGAATGATTGCTTGCAAGTAAGTAGATTTAGAGTTTCAATGGAGTTTAAATTTGTGTCATTTCATTAATATACGATGTTGTTTTGCCACATTTGTCATTCTGATCATCAATGTATCAAAATGTGTGCTTGGAATCAAAAGAGGAGCCCTGATAACAAGAAATGATGGGTGGTAGTCTTTATATTGGATCTCAAACAATTTTTATCAATAAGAAATGCGAATCATGATGGAGGACTCTTCTTTGCTAAAATTGAATGAATTCCTATGATTGATGGTTCATGGGCAATATTTTTATAATGAATATAGTCGTTAATAAAGGTAGAAATCATAATGTCAATGTCATTGAATGAAAAATACTCCTTGTAACAATAAGAGGAGCCTAATTAGCATTAGGTGATATGAAAGTCTCATTATTTAGGAAATAAACTACTTCACATAAGCACGAAATGCAAACCAAGATGAATGGTTGCTTTCGCAGATGCAAGTAAGTAGATTTAGAGTTTCAATGGAGTTTAAATTTGTGTCATTTCATTAAAATAGTATGTTGTTTAGCCACATTTGTCATTCTCATCATCAATGTATGAAAATGTGTGCTTGCAATTAAAAGAGGAGCCCTGCAAGAAGAAAAGATGGGACATAATATTTATTTTGGAACTCAACCAATTATTATCAATAAGAAATTCGAATCAAGATGGAGGACTCCTGTTTGTTAGAATTGAATGAATTCCTCTGATTGATGGTTCATGGGCAATATTTTTATAATGAATATAGTCATTAATAAAGATAGAAAACATAATGTCAAGGTCATTGAATGAAAAATACTCCTTGTAACAATAAGAGGTGCCTAATTAGTATGAGGTAATATGAAAGTCTCATTATTTAGGAATTAAACAACTTCACATTAGCACGGAATGCAAATCAAGATGAATTGTTGCTTTCGTAGATTCAAGTAAGTAGATTTAGAGTTTCAATGGTGTTTAAATTTGTTTGATTTCATTAATATACTAGGTTGTGTAGCCACATTTGTCATTCTGATCGTCAATGTATGAAAATGTGTGCTTGGAATCAAAAGAGGAGCCCTGCTAACAAGAAATGATGGGAGGTACTCTTTATTTTGGAACTCAACCAATTATTATCAATCAAAAATGCGTATCAAGATGGAGGACTCTTGTTTTTTTGAATTGAATGAATTCCTCTAATTGATGGTTAATGGGCAATATTTTTATAATGAATATAGTCGTTAATAAAGGTAGAAAACATAATGTCAAGGTAATTTGATGAAAAATTCTCCTTGTAACAATAAGAGGAGCCTAATTAGCATTAGGTGATATGAAAGCCTCATTATTTAGGAATTAAACTACTTCACATAAGCACGAAATGCAAACCAAGATGAATGATTGCTTTCGCAGATGCAAGTAAGTAGATTTAGAGTTTCAATGGAGTTTAAATTTGTGTCATTTCATTAAAATAGTATGTTGTTTAGCCACATTTGTCATTCTTATCATCAATGTATGAAAATGTGTGCTTGCAATTAAAAGAGGAGCCCTGCAAGAAGAAATGATGGGACGTAATATTTATTTTGGAACTCAACCAATTATTATCAATAAGAAATTCGAATCAAGATGGAGGACTCCTGTTTGTTAGAATTGAATGAATTCCTCTGATTGATGCTTCATGGGCAATATTTTTATAATGAATATAGTCGTTAATAAAGATAGAAAACATAATGTCAAAGTCATTGAATGAAAAATACTCCTTGTAACCATAAAAGGAGCCTAATTAGCATGAGGTAATATGAAAGTCTCATTATTTAGGAATTAAACAACTTCACATTAGCACGGAATGCAAATCAAGATGAATTGTTGCTTTTGTAGATTCAAGTAAGTAGATTTAGAGTTTCAATGGAGTTTAAATTTGTTTGATTTCATTAATATACTAGGTTGTTTAGCCACATTTGTTGTTCTGATCATCAATGTATCAAAATGTGTGCTAGGAATCAAAAGAGGAGCCTTGCTAACAAGAAATGATGGGAGGTACTCTTTCTTTTGGAACTCAACCAATTATTATCAATAAGAAATGCGTATCAAGATGGAGGACACTTGTTTGTTTGAATTGAATGAATTCCTCTAATTGATTGTTAATGGGCAATATTTTTATAATTAATATAGTCGTTAATAAAGATAGAAAACATAATGTCAAGGTCATTGAATGAAAAATACTCCTTGTAACAATAAGAGGAGCCTAATTAGCATGAGGTAATATGAAAGTCTCATTATTTAGGAATTAAACAACTTCACATTAGCACGGAATGCAAATCAAGATGATTTGTTGCTTTCGTAGATTGAAGTAAGTAGATTTAGAGTTTCAATGGAGTTTAAATTTGTGTCATTTCATTAATATAATATGTTGTTTAGCCACATTTGTCATTTTGATCATCAACGTATCAAAATGTGTGCTTGGAATCAAAAGAGGAGCCCTGATAACAAGAAATGATGGGTGGTAGTCTTTGTTTTGGATCTCAACCAATTATTATCAATAAGAAATGCGAATCATGATGGAGGACTCTTATTTGCTAAAATTCAATGAATTCCTATGATTGATGGATCATAGGCAATATTTTTATAATGAATATAGTCGTTAATAAAAGTAGAAATCATAATGTCAATGTCATTGAATGAAAAATACTCCTTGTAATAATAAGAGGAGCCTAATTAGCATGAGGTGATATGAAAGTGTTATTATTTAAGAATTAAACTACTTCACATAAGCACGAAATGCAAACCAAGATGAATGATTGCTTTCGTAGATGCAAGTAAGTGGATTTAGAGTTTCAATGGAGTTTAAATTTGTGTCATTTCATAAATATAGTATGTTGTTTAGTCCCATTTGTCATTCTCATCATCAATGTATCAAAATGTGTGCTTGCAATTAAAAGAGGAGCCCTGCAAGAAGAAATGATGGGACGTAATATTTATTTTGGAACTCAACCAATTATTATCAATAAGAAATTCGAATCAAGATGGCGGACTCTTGTTTGTTAGAATTGAATGAATTCCTCTGATTAATGGTTCATGGGCAATATTTTTATAATGAATATAGTAATTAATAAAGATAGAAAACATAATGTCAAGGTCATTGAATGAAAAATACTCCTTGTAACAATCAGAGGAGCCTAATTAGCATGAGGTGATATGAAAGTCTCATTATTTAGGAATTAAACTACTTCAGAGAAGCACGAAGTGCAAACCAAGATGAATGATTGCTTTTGCAGATGCAAGTAAGTAGATTTTGAGTTTCAATGGAGTTTAAATTTGTGTCATTTCATTAATATACTCGGTTGTTTAGCCGCATTTGTCATTCTCATCATGAATGTATCAAAATGTGTGGTTGCAATTAAAAGACGAGCCATGCAAGAAGAAATGATGGGACGTAATATTTATTTTGGAACTCAACCAATTATTATCAATAAGAAATTCGAATCAAGATGGAGGACTCCTGTTTGTTAGAATTGAATGAATTCTTCTGAGTGATGCTTCATGGGCAATATTTTTATAATGAATATAGTCGTTAATAAAGATAGAAAACATAATGTCAGGGTCATTGAATGAAAAATACTCCTTGTAACAATAAAAGGAGCCTCATTAGCATGAGGTAATATGAAAGTCTCATTATTTAGGAATTAAACTACTTGACAGAAGCACGAAATGCAGACCAAGATGAATGATTGCATTCGCAGATGCAAGTAAGTAGATTGAGTGTTTCAATGGAGTTTAAATTTGTGTCATTTCATTAATATACTCGGTTGTTTAGCCACATTTGTCATTCTCATCATGAATGTATCAAAATGTGTGGTTGCAATTAAAATACGAGCCCTGCAACAAGAAATGATGAGAGGAACTCTTTATTTTGGAACTCTACCAATTATTATCAATATGAAATGCGAATCAGGATGGAGGACTCTTGTTTCTTGGAATTGAATGAATTAATCTGATTGATGGTTCATGGGCAATATTTTTACAATGAATATAGTCGTTAATAAAGATAAAAAACACAATGTCAAGGTCATTGAATGAAAAATACTCCTTGTAACAATAAGAGGAGCCTAATTAGCAGGAGGTGATGTGAAAGTCTCATTATTTAGTAATTAAACAACTCCACGTAAGCACAGAATGCAAAACCAAGATGAATGATTGCTTTTGCAGATGCAAGTAAGTAGATGTAGAGTTTCAATGGATTTTACATTTGTGTCATTTAATTAATATACTCGGTTGTTTAGCCATATTTGTCATTCTCATCATCAATGTATCAAAATGTGTGGTTGCAATTAAAAGTGGAGCACTGCAACAAGAATTGATTGGAGGTACTCTTTACTTTGGAACTCAACCAATTATTATCAATAAGAAATGCGAATCAAGATGGACGACTCTTGTTTGATAGAATGAATGAATTCCTTTGATTGATGGTTCATGGGCAATATTTTTATAATGAATATAGTCGTTAATAAAGATAGAAAACATAATGTCAAGGTCATTGAATGAAAAATACTCCTTGTAACAATAAGAGGAGCCTAATTAGCATGAGGTGATATGAAAGTCTCATTATTTAGGAATTAAACTACTTCACATAAACACCAAATGCAAACCAAGATGAATGATTGCTTTCGTAGATGCAGGTAGTAGATTTAGAGTTTCAATGGAGTTTAAATTCGTGTCATTTCATTAATATAGTATGTTGTATAGCCACATTTGTCATTCTCATCATCAATGTATCAAAATGTGTGCTTGCAATTAAAAGAGGAGCCCTGCAAGAAGAAATGATGGGACATAATATTTATTTTGGAACTCAACCAATTATTACCAATAAGAAATTCGAATGAAGATGGAGGACTCTTGTTTGTTAGAATTGAATGAATTCCTTTGATTGATGGTTCATGGGCAATATTTTTATAATGAATATAGTCGTTAATAAAGATAGAAAACATAATGTCAAGGTCATTGAATGAGAAATACTCCTTGTAACAATAAGAGGAGCCTAATTAGCATGAGGTGATATGAAAGTCTCATTATTTAGAAATTAAACAACTTCACATTAGCACAGAATGCAAATGAAGATGAATTGTTGCTTTCGTAGATTGAAGTAAGTAGATTTAGAGTTTCAATGGAGTTTAAATTTGTTTGATATCATTAATATACTAGGTTGTTTAGCCACATTTGTCATTTTGATCATCAATGTATCAAAATGTGTGCTTGGAATCAAAAGAGGAGCCCTGCTAACAAGAAATGATGGGAGGTACTCTTTATTTTGGAACACAACCAATTATTATCAATAAGAAATGCGAATCAAGATGGAGGAATCTTGTTTGTTGGAATTGAATGAATTCCTCTAATTGATGGTTCATGAGCAATATTTTTATAATGAATATAGTCATTAATAAAGGTAGATAACATAATGTCAAGGTCATTAAATGAAAAATACTCCTTGTAACAATAAGAGGAGCCTAATTAGCATGAGGTGATATGAAAGTCTCATTATTTAGGAATTAAACAACTCCACGTAAGCACGGAATGCAAAACCAAGATGAATGATTGCTTTCGCAGATGCAAGTAAGTAGATGCAGAGTTTCAATGGTGTTTACATTTGTGTCATTTATTTAATATGCTCGGTTGTTTAGCCATATTTTTCATCCTCATCATCAATGTATCAAAATGTGTGGTTGCAATTAAAAGAGGAGCCCTGCAACAAGAATTGATGGGAGGTACTATTTACTTTGGAACTCAACCAATTATTATCAATAAGAAATGCGAATCAAGATGGAGGACACTTGTTTGGTAGAATTGAATGAATTCCTTTGATTGATGGTTCATGGGCAATATTTTTATAATGAATATAGTCGTTAATAAAGATAGAAAACATAATGTCAAGGTCATTGAATGAAAAATACACCTTGTAACAATAAGAGGAGCCTAATTAGCATGAGGTGATAGGAAATTCTCATTATTTAGTAATTAAACAACTTGACGTAAGCACAGAATGCAAACCAAGATGAATGATTGCTTTCTCATATGCAAGTAAGTAGATATAGTGTTTTAATGGAGTTTAAATTTGTGTCATTTCATTAATATACTAGGTAGCTTAGCCACATTTGTCATTCTCATCATCAATGTATCAAAATGTGTGCTTGCAATTAAAAGAGGTGCCATGCAACAAGAAATGATGGGAGGAACACTTTATTTTGGAACTCTACCAATTATTATCAATAAGAAATGTGAATCATGATGGAGGACTCTTGTTTGCTGAAATTGAATGAATTCCTATGATTGATGGTTCATAGGCAATATTTTTATAATGAATATAGTCGTTAATAAAGGTAGAAAACATAATGTCAAGGTCATTGAATGAAAAATACTCCTTGTAACAATAAGAGGAGCCTAATTAGCATGAGGTTGTATGAAAGTATCATTATTTAGGAATTAAACTACTTAACAGAAGCACGAAATGCAAACCAAGATGAATGATTGGTTTCGCAGATGCAAGTAAGTAGATTTAGAGTTTCAATGGAGTTTAAATTTGTGTCATTTCATAAATATAGTATGTTGTTTAGTCCCATTTGTCATTCTCATCATCAATGTATCAAAATGTGTGCTTGCAATTAAAAGAGGAGCCCTGCAAGAAGAAATGATGGGACGTAATATTTATTTTGGAACTCAACCAATTATTATCAATAAGAAATTCGAATCAAGATGGCGGACTCTTGTTTGTTAGAATTGAATGAATTCCTCTGATTGATGGTTCATGGGTAATATTTTTATAATGAATATAGTAATTAATAAAGATAGAAAACATAATGTCAAGGTCATTGAATGAAAAATACTCCTTGTAACAATAAGAGGAGCCTAATTAGCATGAGGTGATATGAAAGTCTCATTATTTAGGAATTAAACTACTTGACAGAAGCACGAAATGCAAACCAACATGAATGATTGCTTTCGCAGATGCAAGTAAGTAGATTTTGAGTTTCAATGGAGTTTAAATTTGTGTCATTTCATTAATATACTCGGTTGTTTAGCCACATTTGTCATTCTCATCATGAATGTATCAAAATGTGTGGTTCCAATTAAAAGAGGAGCCCTGCAAGAAGAAATGATTGGACGTAATATTTATTTTGCAACTCAACCAATTATTATCAATAAGAAATGCAAATCAGGATGGAGGACTGTTGTCTGCTAGAATTGAATGAATTCCACTGATTGATGGTTCATGGGTAATATTTTTATAATGAAGATAGAAAACAAAATGTCAAAGTCATTGAATGAAAAATACTCCTTGTAACAAGATGAGGAGCCTAATTAGCATGAGGTGATATGAAAGTCTCATTATTTAGGAATTAAAGAACTTCACATTAGCACGGAATGCAAATCGAGATGAATGATTGCTTTCGCAGATTAAAGTAAGTATACTTAGAGTTTCAATGGAATTTAAATTTCCTTTAATTCTTTAATATACTAGGTTGTTTAGCCACATTCGTCATTCTCATCATCAATGTATCAAAATGTGTGCTTGTCCTTGAGAGAGGAGCTCTGCAACAAGAAATGATGGGAGGTAATATTTATTTTGGAACTCAAGCAAATATTATCAATAAGAAATGCGAATCAAGATGGAGGACTCTTGTTTGTTAGAATTGAATGAATTCCTCTGATTGATGGTTCATGGGCAATATTTTTATAATGAATATAGTCGTTAATAAAGATAGAAAGCATAATGTCAAAGTCATTGAATGAAAAATACACCTTGTAACAAGAAGAGGAGCCTAATTAGCATGAGATGATATGAAAGTCTAATTATTTAGGAATTAAACAACTTCACATTAGCACGGAATGCAAACCAAGATGAATAATTCCTTTCGCAGATGCAAGTAAGTAGATTTAGAGTTTCAATGGAGTATAAATTTGTGACATTTCATTAATATACTTGGTTGATTAGCCACATTTTTCATTCTCATCATCAATGTATCAAAATGTGTGCTTGCAATTAAAAGAGGAGCCCTGCAACAAGAAATGATGAGAGGAACTCTTTATTTTGGAACTCTACCAATTATTATCAATAAGAAATGCAAATCAGGATGGAGGACTCTTGTTTTTTGGAATTGAATGAATTAATCTGCTTGATGGTTCATGGGCAATATTTTTACAATGAATATAGTCGTTAATAAAGATAGAAAACACAATGTCAAGGTCATTGAATGAAAAATACTCCTTGTAACAATAAGAGGAGCCTAATTAGCATGAGGTGATATGAAAGTCTCATTATTTAGGAATTAAACAACTCCACGTAAGCACGGAATGCAAAACCAAGATGAATGATTGCTTTCGCAGATGCAAGTAAGTAGATGCAGAGTTTCAATGGTGTTTACATTTGTGTCATTTATTTAATATGCTCGGTTGTTTAGCCATATTTGTCATTCTCATCATCAATGTATCAAAATGTGTGGTTGCAATTAAAAGAGGAGCCCTGCAACAAGAATTGATGGGAGGTACTATTTACTTTGGAACTCAACCAATTATTATCAATAAGAAATGCGAATCAAGATGGAGGAGACTTGTTTGGTAGAATTGAATGAATTCCTTTGATTGATGGTTCATGGGCAATATTTTTATAATGAATATAGTCGTTAATAAAGATAGAAAACATAATGTCAAGGTCATTGAATGAAAAATACACCTTGTAACAATAAGAGGAGCCTAATTAGCATGAGGTGATAGGAAATTCTCATTATTTAGTAATTAAACAACTTGACGTAAGCACAGAATGCAAACCAAGATGAATGATTGCTTTCTCATATGCAAGTAAGTAGATATAGTGTTTTAATGGAGTTTAAATTTGTGTCATTTCATTAATATACTAGGTAGCTTAGCCACATTTGTCATTCTCATCATCAATGTATCAAAATGGGTGCTTGCAATTAAAAGAGGTGCCATGCAACAAGAAATGATGGGAGGAACACTTTATTTTGGAACTCTACCAATTATTATCAATAAGAAATGTGAATCATGATGGAGGACTCTTGTTTGCTGAAATTGAATGAATTCCTATGATTGATGGTTCATGGGCAATATTTTTATAATGAATATAGTCGTTAATAAAGGTAGAAAACATAATGTCAAGGTCATTAAATGAAAAATACTCCTTGTAACAATAAGAGGATCCTAATTAGCATGAGGTGATATGAAAGTCACATTATTTTGGAATTAAACAACTTCACATTAGCACGAAATGCAAACCAAGATGAATGATTCTATTCGCTGATTGAAGTAAATAGATTTAGAGTTTCAATGGAGTTTAAATTTGAGTCATTTCATTAATATACTAGGTTGTTTAGCCATATTTGTCATTCTCATCATCAATGTATCAAAATGTGTGCTTACAATTAAAAGAGGAGCCCTACAACAAGAAACGATGGGAGGAACTCTTTATTTTGGAACTCAACCAATTATTATCAATAAGAAATGCGAATGATGATGGAGGACTCTTGTTTATTGGAATTGAATGAATTCCTCTGATTGATGGTGCATGGGCAATATTTTTATAATGAATATAGTCGTTAGGTAAGATAGAAAACATAATGCCAAGGTCATTGAATGAAAAATACTCCTTGTAACAATAAGAGGAGCCTAATTAGCACGAGGTGATATGAAAGTCACATTATTTGGAATTAAACAACTTCACCTAAGCACGAAATGGAAACCAAGATGAATAATTGATTTCGCAGATGCAACTAAGTAGATTTAGAGTTTCAATGGAGTTTAAATTTGTTTGATTTCATTCATATACTAGGTTGTTTAGCCACATTTGTCATTTTCATCATCAATGTATCAAAATGTGTGCTTAGAATCAAAAGAGAAGCCCCGATAACAAGAAATGATGGGAGGTACTCTTCATTTTGGAACTCAACCAATTATTATCAATAAGAAATGCGAATGAAGATGGAGGACTCTTATTTGTTCGAATTGAATGAATTCCTCCGTTTGATGGTTCATGGGCAATATTTTTATAATGAATACAGTCGTTATAAGATAGAAAACATAATGTCAAGGTCATTGAATGAAAAATACTCCTTGTAACAATAAAAGGAGCCTAATTAGCATGAGGAGATATCAAAGTCTCATTATTTAGGAATTAAACAACTTCACATTAGCTCAAAATGCAAACCAAGATGAATGATTCCTTTCACATATTGAAGTAAGTAGATTTAGAGTTTCAATGGAGTTTAAATTTGAGTCATTTCTTTAATATACTAGGTTGTTTAGCCACATTTGTCATTCTCATCATCAATGTATCAAAATGTGTGCTTACAATTAAAAGAGGAGCCCTGCAACAAGAAATGATGGGAGGAACACTTTATTTTGGAACTCAACCAATTATTATCAATAAGAAATGCGAATGATGATGGAGGACTCTTGTTTGTTGGAATTGGATGAATTCCTCTAATTGATGGTTCATGGGCAATATTTTTATAATGAATATAGTCGTTAATAAAGGTAGAAAACATAATGTCAAGGTCATTAAATGAAAAATACTCCTTGTAACAATAAGAGGAGCCTAATTTGCATGAGGTGATATGAAAGTCTCATTGTTTAGGAATTAAACAACTTCACATTAGCACGAAATGCAAACCAAGATGTATGATTCATTTTGCAGATTGAGGTAAGTAGATTTAGAGTTTCAATGGAGTTTAAATTTGTTTTATTTCACTAATATACTAGGTTGTTTAGCCACATTTGTCATTTTCATCATCAATGTATCAAAATGTGTGCTTGGAATCAAAAGAGAAGCCCTGCTAACAAGAAATGATGGGAGGTACTCTTCATTTCAGAACTCAACCAATTATTATCAATAAGAAATGCGAATGATGATGGAGGACTCTTGTTTGTTCGAATTGAATGAATTCCTCCGTTTGATGGTTCATGGGCAACATTTTTTATAATGAATCCAGTCGTTATTAAAGATAGAAAACATAATGTCAAGGTCATTGAATGAAAAATACTCCTTGTAACAATAAGAGGAGCCTAATTAGCATGAGGTGATATGAAAGTCTCATTATTTAGGAATTAAACTACTTGACAGAAGCACGAAATGCAAACCAAGATGAATGATTATTTTCGTAGATGCAAGTAAGTAGATTTAGAGTTTCAATGGAGTTTAAATTTGTGTCATTTCATTAATATACGCTGTTGTTTAGCCACATTTGTCATTCTCATCATGAATGTATCAAAATGTGTGGTTGCAATTAAAAAAGGAGCCCTGCAACAAGAAATGATGGGAGGTACTATTTATTTTGGAACTCAACCAATTATTATCAATAAGAAATGCAAATCAGGATGGAGGACTCTTGTCTGTTGGAATTGAATGAATTCCTTTGATTGATGGTTCATGGTCAATATTTTTATAATGAATATAGTCGTTAATAAAGGTAGAAAACATAATGTCAAGGTCATTAAATGAAAAATACTCCTTGTAACAATAAGAGGATCCTAATTAGCATGAGGTGATATGAAAGTCACATTATTTTGGAATTAAACAACTTCACATTAGCACGAAATGCAAACCAAGATGAATGATTCTATTCGCTGATTGAAGTAAGTAGATTTAGAGTTTCAATGGAGTTTATATTTGTTTAATTTCATTAATATACTAGGTTGTTTAGCCATATTTGTCATTCTCATCATCAATGTATCAAAATGTGTGCTTACAATTAAAAGAGGAGCCCTGCAACAAGAAACGATGGGAGGAACTCTTTATTTTGGAACTCAACCAATTATTATCAATAAGAAATGCGAATGATGATGGAGGACTCTTGTTTTTTGGAATTGAATGAATTCCTCTGATTGATGGTTCATGGGCAATATTTTTATAATGAATATAGTCGTTAATAAAGGTAGAAAAACATAATGTCAAGGTCATTGAAGGAAAAATACTCCTTGTAACAATAAGAGGAGCATAATTAGCATGAGGTGATATGAAAGTCACATTATTTAGGAATTAAACAACTTCACATTAGCACGAAATGCAAACAAAGATGAGTGATTCTATTCGCTGATTGAAGTAAGTAGATTTAGAGTTTCAATGGAGTTTAAATTTGGGTCATTTCATTAATATACTAGGTTGTTTAGCCATATTTGTCATTCTCATCATCAATGTATCAAAATGTGTGCTTACAATTAAAAGAGGAGCCCTGCAACAAGAAACGATGGGAGGAACTCTTTATTTTGGAACTCAACCAATTATTATCAATAAGAAATGCGAATGATGATGGAGGACTCTTGTTTATTGGAATTGAATGAATTCCTCTGATTGATGGTTCATGGGCAATATTTTTATAATGAATATAGTCGTTAGGTAAGATAGAAAACATAATGTCAAGGTCATTGAATGAAAAATACTCCTTGTAACAATAAGAGGAGCCTAATTAGCACGAGGTGATATGAAAGTCACATTATTTGGAATTAAACAACTTCACCTAAGCACGAAATGGAAACCAAGATGAATAATTGCTTTCGTAGATGCAAGTAAGTAGATTTAGAGTTTGAATGGAGTATAAATTTGTGTCATTTCATTAGTATACTAGGTTGTTTAGCCACATTTGTCATTCTCATCATCAATGTATCAAAATGTGTTCTTGCAATTAAAAGAGGAGCCCTACAACAAGATATGATGAGAGGAACTCTTTATTTTGGTACTCAACCAAATATTATCAATAAGAAATGTGAATGATGATGGAGGACTCTTATTTGTTGGAATTGAATGAATTCCTCTTATTGATGGTTCATGGGCAATATTTTTATAATGAATATGGTCGTTAATAAAGGTAGAAAAACATAATGTCAAGGTCATTGAAGGAAAAATACTCCTTGTAACAATAAGAGGAGCATAATTAGCATGAGGTGATATGAAAGTCACATTATTTAGGAATTAAACAACTTCACATTAGCACGAAATGCAAACAAAGATGAATGATTCTATTCGCTGATTGAAGTAAGTAGATTTAGAGTTTCAATGGAGTTTAAATTTGAGTCATTTCATTAATATACTAGGTTGTTTAGCCATATTTGTCATTCTCATCATCAATGTATCAAAATGTGTGCTTACAATTAAAAGAGGAGCCCTGCAACAAGAAACGATGGGAGGAACTCTTTATTTTGGAACTCAACCAATTATTATCAATAAGAAATGCGAATGATGATGGAGGACTCTTGTTTATTGGAATTGAATGAATTCCTCTGATTGATGGTTCATGGGCAATATTTTTATAATGAATATAGTCGTTAGGTAAGATAGAAAACATAATGTCAAGGTCTTTGAATGAAAAATACTCCTTGTAACAATAAGAGTAGCCTAATTAGCACGAGGTGATATGAAAGTCACATTATTTGGAATTAAACAACTTCACCTAAGCACGAAATGCAAACCAAGATGAATGATTCTATTCGCTGATTGAAGTAAGTAGATTTAGAGTTTCAATGGAGTTTAAATTTGAGTCATTTCATTAATATACTAGGTTGTTTAGCCATATTTGTCATTTTCATCATCAATGTATCAAAATGTGTGCTTACAATTAAAAGAGGAGCCCTGCAACAAGAAACGATGGGAGGAACTCTTTATTTTGGAACTCAACCAATTATTATCAATAAGAAATGCGAATGATGATGGAGGACTCTTGTTTTTTGGAATTGAATGAATTTCTCTGATTGATGGTTCATGGGCAATATTTTTATAATGAATATAGTCGTTAATAAAGGTAGAAAACATAATGTCAAGGTCATTAAATGAAAAATACTCCTTGTAACAATAAGAGGAGCCTAATTTGCATGAGGTGATATGAAAGTCTCATTGTTTAGGAATTAAACAACTTCACATTAGCACGAAATGCAAACCAAGATGTTTGATTCATTTTGCAGATTGAGGTAAGTAGATTTAGAGTTTCAATGGAGTTTAAATTTGTTTTATTTCATTAATATACTAGGTTGTTTAGCCACATTTGTCATTTTCATCATCAATGTATCAAAATGTGTGCTTGGAATCAAAAGAGAAGCCCTGCTAACAAAAATGATGGGAGGTACTCTTCATTTCAGAACTCAACCAGTTATTATCAATAAGAAATGCGAATGAAGATGGAGGACTCTTGTTTGTTTGAGTTGAATGAATTCCTCCGTTTGATGGTTCATGGGCAGCATTTTTTATAATGAATCCAGTCGTTATTAAAGATAGAAAACATAATTTCAATGTCATTGAATGACAAATACTCCTTGTAACAATAAGAGGAGCATAATTAGCATGAGGTGATATGAAAGTCACATTATTTAGCAATTAAACAACTTCACATTAGCACGAAATGCAAACCAAGATGAATGATTCCTTTCGCAGATTGAAGTAAGTAGATTTAGAGTTTCAATGGAGTTTATATTTGAGTCATTTCATTATAATACTAGGTTGTTTAGCCACATTTGTCATTCTCATCATCAATGTATCAAAATGTGTGCTTAAAATTAAAAGAGGTGCCCTGCAACAAGAAATGTTGGGAGGAAATATTTTTTTTGGAACTCAACCAATTATTAACAATAAGAAATGCGAATGATGATGGAGGACTCTTGTTTGTTGGAATTGAATGAATTCATCTGATTGATGGTTCATGGGCAATATTTTTATAATGCTTATAGTCATTAATAAAGGTAGAAAACATAATGTCAAGGTCTTTCATAGAAAAATACTCCTTGTAACAATAAGAGGAGCCTAATTAGCATGAGGTGATATGAAAGTCTCATTATTTAGGAATTAAACTACTTCACATAAGCACGAATTGCAAACCAAGATGAATGATTGATTTCGCAGATGCAAGTAAGTAGATTTAGAGTTTCAATGGAGTTTAAATTTTTGTCATTTTGTTAATACACTAGGTTGTTTAGCCACATTTGTCATTCTCATCATCAATGTATCAAAATGTGTGCTTACAGTTAAAAGAGGAGCCCTGCACCAAGAAATGATGGGAGGTAATATTTATTTTGGAACTCAACCAATAATCAATAAGAAATGCGAATGATGATGGAGGACTCTTGTTTGTTGGAATTGAATGAATTCCTCTGATTGATGGTTCATGGGCAATATTTTTATATTGAATATAGTCGTTAATAAAGGTAGAAAACATAATGTCAAGGTCACTGCAAGAAAAATACACCTTGTAACAATAAGAGGAGCCTAATTAACATGAGGTGATATGAAAGTCTCATTATTTAGGAATTAAACTACTTCACATAAGCCCAAAATGCAAACCAAGATGAATGATTGATTTCGCAAATGCAAGTAAGTAGATATAGAGTTTCAAAGGTGCTTGCATTTGTGTCATTTCATTAAAATACTAGGTTGCTTAGCCACATTTGTCATTCTGATCATCAATGTATCAAAATGCGTGCTTGCAATTAATAGAGGTGCCATGCAACAAGAAATGATGGGAGGAACTCTTTATTTTCGAACTCAACCAATTATTATCAAGAAGAAATGCGAATCATGATGGAGGACTGTTGTTTGTTGGAATTAAATGAATTCCTTTGCTTGATGGTTCATGGGAAATATTTTTATAATGAATACAATCATTAATAAAGGTAGAAAACATAATGTCAAGGTCATTGAAAGAAAAATACTCCTTGTAACAATAAGAGGAGCGTAATTAGCATGAGGTAATATGAAAGTCTCATTATTTAGGAAATGAACTACTTTACATAAGCACAAAATGCAAACCAAGATGAATGATTGATTTCGCAAATGCAAGTAATTAGATATAGAGTTTGAAAGGAGCTTGCATTTGTGTCATTTCATTAATATACTAGGTTGCTTAGCCACATTTGTCATTCTTATCATCAATATATCAAAATGTGTGCTTGCAATTAATAGAGGTGCCATGCAGCAAGAAATGATGAGAGGAACTCTTTATTTTGGAACTCAACCAATTATTATCAATAAGAAATGCGAATCATGATGGAGGACTCTTATTTGTTGGAATTGAATGAATTCCTTTGATTGATGGTTCATGGGCAATATTTTTATAATGAATATAGTCGTTAATAAAGGTAGAAAACATAATGTCAAGGTCATTCAATGAAAAATACTCCTTGTAACAATAAGAGGAGCCTAATTAGCATGAGGTGATATGAAAGTCTCATTATTTAGGAATTAAACAACTTCACATTCGCACGAAATGCAAACCAAGATGAATAATTCCTTTCGCTGATTGAAGTAAGTAGATTTAGAGTTTCAATGGAGTTTAAATTTAACTCATTTCATTAATATACTAGGTTGTTTAGCCATTTTTGTCATTCTCATCATCAATGTATCAAAATGTGTGCTTACAATTAAAAGAGGAGCCCTGCAACAAGAAATGATGGGAGGAACTCTTTATTTTGGAACTTAACCAATTATTATCAATAAGAAATGTGAATGATGATGGAGGACTCTTGTTTATTGGAATTGAATGAATTCCTCTGATTGATGGTTCATGGGCAATATTTTTATAATGAATATAGTTGTTAGGTAAGATAGAAAACATAATGTCAAGGTCATTGAATGAAAAATACTCCTTGTAACAATAAGAGGAGCCTAATTAGCACGAGGTGATATGAAAGTCACATTATTTGGAATTAAACAACTTCACCTAAGCACGAAAAGGAAACCAAGATGAATAATTGCTTTCGCAGATGCAAGTAAGTAGATTTAGAGTTTCAATTGAGTATAAATTTGTGTCATTTCATTAGTATACTAGGTTGTTTACCCACATTTGTCATTCTCATCATCAATGTATCAAAATTTGTTCTTACAATTAAAAGAGGAGCCCTACAACAAGATATGATAAGAGGAACTCTTTATTTTGGTACTCAACCAAATATTATCAATAAGAAATGTGAATGATGATGGAGGACTCCTATTTGTTGGAATTGAATGAATTCCTCTTATTGATGGTTCATGGGCAATATTTTTATAATGAATATAGTCGTTAATAAAGGTAGAAAACATAATGTCAAGGTCATTGAAGGAAAAATACTCCTTGTAACAATAAGAGGTGCATAATTAGCATGAGGTGATATGAAAGTCACATTATTTAGGAATTAAACAACTTCACATTAGCACGAAATGCAAACAAAGATGAATGATTCTATTCGCTGATTGAAGTAAGTAGATTTAGAGTTTCAATGGAGTTTAAATTTGAGTCATTTCATTAATATACTAGGTTGTTTAGCCATATTTGTCATTCTCATCATCAATGTATCAAAATGTGTGCTTACAATTAAAAGAGGAGCCCTGCAACAAGAAATGATGGGAGGTAATATTTATTTTGGAACTCAACCAATTATTATCAATAAGAAATGCGAATCATGATGGAGGACTCTTATTTGTTGGAATTGAATGAATCCCTCTGATTGATGGTTCATGGGCAATATTTTTATAATGAATATAGTCGTTAATAAAGGTAGAAAACATAATGTCAAGGTCATAGAATGAAAAATACTCCTTGTAACAATAAGTGGAGCCTAATTAGCATGAGGTGATATGAAAGTCACATTATTTAGGAATTAAACAACTTCACATTAGCACGAAATGCAAACAAAGATGAATGATTCTATTCGCTGATTGAAGTAAGTAGATTTAGAGTTTCAATGGAGTTTAAATTTGAGTCATTTCATTAATATACTAGGTTGTTTAGCCATATTTGTCATTCTCATCATCAATGTATCAAAATTTGTTCTTACAATTAAAAGAGGAGCCCTACAACAAGATATGATAAGAGGAACTCTTTATTTTGGTACTCAACCAAATATTATCAATAAGAAATGCGAATCATGATGGAGGACTCTTATTTGTTGGAATTGAATGAATCCCTCTGATTGATGGTTCATGGGCAATATTTTTATAATGAATATAGTCGTTAATAAAGGTAGAAAACATAATGTCAAGGTCATAGAATGAAAAATACTCCTTATAACAATAAGAGGAGCCTAATTAGCATGAGGTGATATGAAAGTCACATTATTTAGGAATTAAACAACTTCACATTAGCACGAAATGCAAACAAAGATGAATGATTCCTTTCGCAGATTGAAGTAAGTAGATTTAGAATTTCAATGGAGTTTATATTTGAGTCATTTCATTAATATACTAGGAAGTTTAGCCATATTTGTCATTCTCGTCATCAATGTATCAAAATGTGTGCTTGCAATTGAAAGAGGAGCCCTGCAACAAGAAATGATGGGAGGTAATATTTATTTTGGAACTCAACCAATTATTATCAATAAGAAATGCCTAATTAGCATGAGATGATATGAAAGTCTCATTATTTAGGAATTAAACAACTTCACATTAGCATGGAATGCAAACCAAGATGAATAATTGCTTTCACAGATGCAAGTAAGTAGATATAGAGTATCAATGGAGTATAAATTTGTGTCATTTCATTAATATACTAGGTTGATTAGCCACATTTGTCATTCTCATCATCAATGTATCAAAATGTGTGCTTGCAATTAAAAGACGAGCGCTGCAAGAAGAAATGATGAGAGGAACTCTTTATTTTGGAACTCAACCAATTATTATCAATAAGAAATGCGAATCATGATGGAGGACACTTGTTTGTTGGAATTGGATGAATTTCTCTAATTGATGGTTCATGGGCAATATTTTTATAATGAATATAGTCGTTAATAAAGGTAGAAAACATAATGTCAAGGTCATTAAATGAAAAAATACTCCTTGTAACAATAAGAGGAGCCTAATTTGCATGAGGTGATAGGAAAGTCTCACTGTTTAGCAATTAAACAACTTCACATTAGCACGAAATGCAAACCAAGATGTATGATTCATTTTGCAGATTGAGGTAAGTAGATTTAGAGTTTCGATGGAGTTTAATTTTTTTTTTATTTCATTAATATACTAGGTTGTTTAGCCACATTTGTCATTTTTCATCATCAATGTATCAAAATGTGTGCTTGGAATCAAAAGAGAAGCCCTGCTAAAAAGAAATGATGGCAGGTACTCTTCATTTTGGAACTCAACCAATTATTGTCAATAAGAAATGCGAATGAAGATGGAGGACTCGTGTTTGTTTGGATTGAATGAATTCCTCCGTTTGATGGTTCATGGGCAATATTTTTATAATGAATACAGTCGTTATTAAAGATAGAAAACATAATGTCAAGGTCATTGAATGAAAAATACTCCTTGTAACAATAAGAGGAGCCTAATTAGCATGAGGTGATATGAAAGTCTCATTATTTAGGAATTAAACAACTTCACATTAGGATGAAATGCACACCAAGATGAATGATTCCTTTTCGCAGATTGAAGTAAGTAGATTTAGAGTTTCAATGGAGTTTAAAATTTGAGTCATTTCATTAATATACTAGGTTTGTTTAGCCACATTTGTCATTCTCATCATCAATGTATCAAAATGTGTGCTTACAATTAAAAGAGGAGCCCTGCAACAAGAAGTGATGGGAGGAACACTTTATTTTGGAACTCAACCAATTATTATCAATAAGAAATGCGAATCATGATGGAGGACACTTGTTTGTTGGAATTGGATGAATTTCTCTAATTGATGGTTCATGGGCAATATTTTTATAATGAATATAGTCATTAATAAAGGTAGAAAACATAATGTCAAGGTCATTAAATGAAAAATACTCCTTGTAACAATAAGAGGAGCCTAATTAGCATGAGGTGATATGAAAGTATCATTATTTAGGAATTAAACAACTTCACATTAGCATGAAATGCAAACCAAGATGAATGATTCCTTTCGCAGATTAAAGTAAGTAGATTTAGAGTTTCAATGGGGTTTAAATTTGAGTCATTTCATTAATATACTAGGTTGTTTAGCCACATTTGTCATTCTCATCATCAATGTATCAAAATGTGTGCTTACAATTAAAAGAGGAGCCCTGCAACAAGAAATGATGGGAGGAACACTTTATTTTGGAACTCAATCAATTATTATCAATAAGAAATGTGAATGATGATGGAGGACTCTTGTTTATTGGAATTGAATGAATTCCTCTGATTGATGGTTCATGGGCAATATTTTTATAATGAATATAGTTGTTAGGTAAGATAGAAAACATAATGTCAAGGGTCATTGAATGAAAAAATACTCCTTGTAACAATAAGAGGAGAGGAGCCTAATTAGCACGAGGTGATATGAAAGTCACATTATTTGGAATTAAACAACTTCACCTAAGCACGAACGAAGGAAACCAAGATGAATAATTGCTTTCGCAGATGCAAGTAAGTAGATTTAGAGTTTCAATTGAGTATAAATTTGTGTCATTTCATTAGTATACTAGGTTTGTTTACCCACATTTGTCATTCTCATCATCAATGTATCAAAATTTGTTCTTACAATTAAAAGAGGAGCCCTACAACAAGATATGATAAGAGGAACTCTTTATTTTGGTACTCAACCAAATATTATCAATAAGAAATGTGAATGATGATGGAGGACTCCTATTTGTTGGAATTGAATGAATTCCTCTTATTGATGGTTCATGGGCAATATTTTTTATAATGAATATAGTCGTTAATAAAGGTAGAAAACATAATGTCAAGGTCATTGAAGAAAAAAATACTCCTTGTAACAATAAGAGGTGCATAATTTGCATGAGGTGATAGGAAAGTCTCACTGTTTAGCAATTAAACAACTTCACATTAGCACGAAATGCAAACCAAGATGTATGATTCATTTTGCAGATTGAGGTAAGTAGATTTAGAGTTTCGATGGAGTTTAAATTTTTTTTATTTCATTAATATACTAGGTTGTTTAGCCACATTTGTCATTTTCATCATCAATGTATCAAAATGTGTGCTTGGAATCAAAAGAGAAGCCCTGCTAAAAAGAAATGATGGCAGGTACTCTTCATTTTGGAACTCAACCAATTATTGTCAATAAGAAATGCGAATGAAGATGGAGGACTCGTGTTTGTTTGGATTGAATGAATTCCTCCGTTTGATGGTTCATGGGCAATATTTTTATAATGAATACAGTCGTTATTAAAGATAGAAAACATAATGTCAAGGTCATTGAATGAAAAAAATACTCCTTGTAACAATAAGAGGAGCCTAATTAGCATGAGGTGAATATATGAAAGTCTCATTATTTTAGGAATTAAACAACTTCACATTAGGATGAAATGCACACCAAGATGAATGATTCCTTTCGCAGATTGAAGTAAGTAGATTTAGAGTTTCAATGGAGTTTTAAATTTGAGTCATTTCATTAATATACTAGGTTGTTTAGCCACATTTGTCATTCTCATCATCAATGTATCAAAATGTGTGCTTACAATTAAAAGAGGAGCCCTGCAACAAGAAGTGATGGGAGGAACACTTTATTTTGGAACTCAACCAATTATTATCAATAAGAAATGCGAATCATGATGGAGGACACTTGTTTGTTGGAATTGGATGAATTTCTCTAATTGATGGTTCATGGGCAATATTTTTATAATGAATATAGTCATTAATAAAGGTAGATAACATAATGTCAAGGTCATTAAATGAAAAATACTCCTTGTAACAATAAGAGGAGCCTAATTAGCATGAGGTGATATGAAAGTATCATTATTTAGGAATTAAACAACTTCACATTAGCATGAAATGCAAACCAAGATGAATGATTCCTTTCGCAGATTAAAGTAAGTAGATTTAGAGTTTCAATGGGGTTTAAATTTGAGTCATTTCATTAATATACTAGGTTGTTTAGCCACATTTGTCATTCTCATCATCAATGTATCAAAATGTGTGCTTACAATTAAAAGAGGAGCCCTGCAACAAGAAATGATGGGAGGAACACTTTATTTTGGAACTCAATCAATTATTATCAATAAGAAATGTGAATGATGATGGATGGGACTCTTGTTTATTGGAATTGAATGAATTCCTCTGATTGATGGTTCATGGGCAATATTTTTATAATGAATATAGTTGTTAGGTAAGATAGAAAACATAATGTCAAGGTCATTGAATGAAAAATACTCCTTGTAACAATAAGAGGAGCCTAATTAGCACGAGGTGATATGAAAGTCACATTATTTGGAATTAAACAACTTCACCTAAGCACGAAAAGGAAACCAAGATGAATAATTGCTTTCGCAGATGCAAGTAAGTAGATTTAGAGTTTCAATTGAGTATAAATTTGTGTCATTTCATTAGTATACTAGGTTGTTTACCCACATTTGTCATTCTCATCATCAATGTATCAAAATTTGTTCTTACAATTAAAAGAGGAGCCCTACAACAAGATATGATAAGAGGAACTCTTTATTTTGGTACTCAACCAAATATTATCAATAAGAAATGTGAATGATGATGGAGGACTCCTATTTGTTGGAATTGAATGAATTCCTCTTATTGATGGTTCATGGGCAATATTTTTATAATGAATATAGTCGTTAATAAAGGTAGAAAACATAATGTCAAGGTCATTGAAGGAAAAATACTCCTTGTAACAATAAGAGGTGCATAATTTGCATGAGGTGATAGGAAAGTCTCACTGTTTAGCAATTAAACAACTTCACATTAGCACGAAATGCAAACCAAGATGTATGATTCATTTTGCAGATTGAGGTAAGTAGATTTAGAGTTTCGATGGAGTTTAAATTTTTTTTATTTCATTAATATACTAGGTTGTTTAGCCACATTTGTCATTTTCATCATCAATGTATCAAAATGTGTGCTTGGAATCAAAAGAGAAGCCCTGCTAAAAAGAAATGATGGCAGGTACTCTTCATTTTGGAACTCAACCAATTATTGTCAATAAGAAATGCGAATGAAGATGGAGGACTCGTGTTTGTTTGGATTGAATGAATTCCTCCGTTTGATGGTTCATGGGCAATATTTTTATAATGAATACAGTCGTTATTAAAGATAGAAAACATAATGTCAAGGTCATTGAATGAAAAATACTCCTTGTAACAATAAGAGGAGCCTAATTAGCATGAGGTGATATGAAAGTCTCATTATTTAGGAATTAAACAACTTCACATTAGGATGAAATGCACACCAAGATGAATGATTCCTTTCGCAGATTGAAGTAAGTAGATTTAGAGTTTCAATGGAGTTTAAATTTGAGTCATTTCATTAATATACTAGGTTGTTTAGCCACATTTGTCATTCTCATCATCAATGTATCAAAATGTGTGCTTACAATTAAAAGAGGAGCCCTGCAACAAGAAGTGATGGGAGGAACACTTTATTTTGGAACTCAACCAATTATTATCAATAAGAAATGCGAATCATGATGGAGGACACTTGTTTGTTGGAATTGGATGAATTTCTCTAATTGATGGTTCATGGGCAATATTTTTATAATGAATATAGTCATTAATAAAGGTAGATAACATAATGTCAAGGTCATTAAATGAAAAATACTCCTTGTAACAATAAGAGGAGCCTAATTAGCATGAGGTGATATGAAAGTATCATTATTTAGGAATTAAACAACTTCACATTAGCATGAAATGCAAACCAAGATGAATGATTCCTTTCGCAGATTAAAGTAAGTAGATTTAGAGTTTCAATGGGGTTTAAATTTGAGTCATTTCATTAATATACTAGGTTGTTTAGCCACATTTGTCATTCTCATCATCAATGTATCAAAATGTGTGCTTACAATTAAAAGAGGAGCCCTGCAACAAGAAATGATGGGAGGAACACTTTATTTTGGAACTCAATCAATTATTATCAATAAGAAATGTGAATGATGATGGAGGACTCTTGTTTATTGGAATTGAATGAATTCCTCTGATTGATGGTTCATGGGCAATATTTTTATAATGAATATAGTTGTTAGGTAAGATAGAAAACATAATGTCAAGGTCATTGAATGAAAAATACTCCTTGTAACAATAAGAGGAGCCTAATTAGCACGAGGTGATATGAAAGTCACATTATTTGGAATTAAACAACTTCACCTAAGCACGAAAAGGAAACCAAGATGAATAATTGCTTTCGCAGATGCAAGTAAGTAGATTTAGAGTTTCAATTGAGTATAAATTTGTATCATTTCATTAGTATACTAGGTTGTTTACCCACATTTGTCATTCTCATCATCAATGTATCAAAATTTGTTCTTACAATTAAAAGAGGAGCCCTACAACAAGATATGATAAGAGGAACTCTTTATTTTGGTACTCAACCAAATATTATCAATAAGAAATGTGAATGATGATGGAGGACTCCTATTTGTTGGAATTGAATGAATTCCTCTTATTGATGGTTCATGGGCAATATTTTTATAATGAATATAGTCGTTAATAAAGGTAGAAAACATAATGTCAAGGTCATTGAAGGAAAAATACTCCTTGTAACAATAAGAGGTGCATAATTAGCATGAGGTGATATGAAAGTCACATTATTTAGGAATTAAACAACTTCACATTAGCACGAAATGCAAACAAAGATGAATGATTCTATTCGCTGATTGAAGTAAGTAGATTTAGAGTTTCAATGGAGTTTAAATTTGAGTCATTTCATTAATATACTAGGTTGTTTAGCCATATTTGTCATTCTCATCATCAATGTATCAAAATGTGTGCTTACAATTAAAAGAGGAGCCCTGCAACAAGAAATGATGGGAGGTAATATTTATTTTGGAACTCAACCAATTATTATCAATAAGAAATGCGAATCATGATGGAGGACTCTTATTTGTTGGAATTGAATGAATCCCTCTGATTGATGGTTCATGGGCAATATTTTTATAATGAATATAGTCGTTAATAAAGGTAGAAAACATAATGTCAAGGTCATTGAAGGAAAAATACTCCTTGTAACAATAAGAGGTGCATAATTTGCATGAGGTGATAGGAAAGTCTCACTGTTTAGCAATTAAACAACTTCACATTAGCACGAAATGCAAACCAAGATGTATGATTCATTTTGCAGATTGAGGTAAGTAGATTTAGAGTTTCGATGGAGTTTAAATTTTTTTTATTTCATTAATATACTAGGTTGTTTAGCCACATTTGTCATTTTCATCATCAATGTATCAAAATGTGTGCTTGGAATCAAAAGAGAAGCCCTGCTAAAAAGAAATGATGGCAGGTACTCTTCATTTTGGAACTCAACCAATTATTGTCAATAAGAAATGCGAATGAAGATGGAGGACTCGTGTGTTTGTTTGGATTGAATGAATTCCTCCGTTTGATGGTTCATGGGCAATATTTTTATAATGAATACAGTCGTTATTAAAGATAGAAAACATAATGTCAAGGTCATTGAATGAAAAATACTCCTTGTAACAATAAGAGGAGCCTAATTAGCATGAGGTGATATGAAAGTCTCATTATTTAGGAATTAAACAACTTCACATTAGGATGAAATGCACACCAAGATGAATGATTCCTTTCGCAGATTGAAGTAAGTAGATTTAGAGTTTCAATGGAGTTTAAATTTGAGTCATTTCATTAATATACTAGGTTGTTTAGCCACATTTGTCATTCTCATCATCAATGTATCAAAATGTGTGCTTACAATTAAAAGAGGAGCCCTGCAACAAGAAGTGATGGGAGGAACACTTTATTTTGGAACTCAACCAATTATTATCAATAAGAAATGCGAATCATGATGGAGGACACTTGTTTGTTGGAATTGGATGAATTTCTCTAATTGATGGTTCATGGGCAATATTTTTATAATGAATATAGTCATTAATAAAGGTAGATAACATAATGTCAAGGTCATTAAATGAAAAAATACTCCTTGTAACAATAAGAGGAGCCTAATTAGCATGAGGTGATATGAAAGTATCATTATTTAGGAATTAAACAACTTCACATTAGCATGAAATGCAAACCAAGATGAATGATTCCTTTCGCAGATTAAAGTAAGTAGATTTAGAGTTTCAATGGGGTTTAAATTTGAGTCATTTCATTAATATACTAGGTTGTTTAGCCACATTTGTCATTCTCATCATCAATGTATCAAAATGTGTGCTTACAATTAAAAGAGGAGCCCCTGCAACAAGAAATGATGGGAGGAACACTTTATTTTGGAACTCAATCAATTATTATCAATAAGAAATGTGAATGATGATGGAGGACTCTTGTTTATTGGAATTGAATGAAATTCCTCTGATTGATGGTTCATGGGCAATATTTTTATAATGAATATAGTTGTTAGGTAAGATAGAAAACATAATGTCAAGGTCATTGAATGAAAAAATACTCCTTGTAACAATAAGAGGAGCCTAATTAGCACGAGGTGATATGAAAGTCACATTATTTGGAATTAAACAACTTCACCTAAGCACGAAAAGGAAACCAAGATGAATAATTGCTTTCGCAGATGCAAGTAAGTAGATTTAGAGTTTTCAATTGAGTATAAATTTGTATCATTTCATTAGTATACTAGGTTGTTTACCCACATTTGTCATTCTCATCATCAATGTATCAAAATTTGTTCTTACAAATTAAAAGAGGAGCCCTACAACAAGATATGATAAGAGGAACTCTTTATTTTGGTACTCAAACCAAATATTATCAATAAGAAATGTGAATGATGATGGAGGACTCCTATTTGTTGGAATTGAATGAATTCCTCTTATTGATGGTTCATGGGCAATATTTTTATAATGAATATAGTCGTTAATAAAGGTAGAAAACATAATGTCAAGGTCATTGAAGGAAAAATACTCCTTGTAACAATAAGAGGTGCATAATTAGCATGAGGTGATATGAAAGTCACATTATTTAGGAATTAAACAACTTCACATTAGCACGAAATGCAAACAAAGATGAATGATTCTATTCGCTGATTGAAGTAAGTAGATTTAGAGTTTCAATGGAGTTTAAATTTGAGTCATTTCATTAATATACTAGGTTGTTTAGCCATATTTGTCATTCTCATCATCAATGTATCAAAATGTGTGCTTACAATTAAAAGAGGAGCCCTGCAACAAGAAATGATGGGAGGTAATATTTATTTTGGAACTCAACCAATTATTATCAATAAGAAATGCGAATCATGATGGAGGACTCTTATTTGTTGGAATTGAATGAATCCCTCTGATTGATGGTTCATGGGCAATATTTTTATAATGAATATAGTCGTTAATAAAGGTAGAAAACATAATGTCAAGGTCATAGAATGAAAAATACTCCTTGTAACAATAAGAGGAGCCTAATTAGCATGAGGTGATATGAAAGTCACATTATTTAGGAATTAAACAACTTCACATTAGCACGAAATGCAAACAAAGATGAATGATTCCTTTTGCAGATTGAAGTAAGTAGATTTAGAATTTCAATGGAGTTTATATTTGAGTCATTTCATTAATATACTAGGAAGTTTAGCCATATTTGTCATTCTCGTCATCAATGTATCAAAATGTGTGCTTGCAATTGAAAGAGGAGCCCTGCAACAAGAAATGATGGGAGGTAATATTTATTTTGGAACTCAACCAATTATTATCAATAAGAAATGCGAATCATGATGGAGGACTCTTATTTGTTGGAATTGAATGAATCCCTCTGATTGATGGTTCATGGGCAATATTTTTATAATGAATATAGTCGTTAATAAAGGTAGAAAACATAATGTCAAGGTCATAGAATGAAAAATACTCCTTGTAACAATAAGAGGAGCCTAATTAGCATGAGGTGATATGAAAGTCTCATTTTTTAGGAATTAAACGACTTCACATTAGCACAAAATGCAAACCAAGATGAATGATTGATTTCACAGATGCAACTAAGTAGATTTAGAGTTTCAATGGAGTTTAAATTTTTTTGATTTCATTCATATACTAGGTTGTTTAGCCACATTTGTCATTTTCATCATCAATGTATGAAAATGTGTGCTTAGAATCAAAAGAGAAGCCCCACTAACAAGAAATGATGGGAGGTACTCTTCATTTTGGAACTCAACCAATTATTATCAATAAGAAATGCAAATGAAGATGATGAAAGTCTCATTATTTAGCAATTAAACAACTTCACATTAGCACGGAATGCAAATCAAGATGAATAATTGCTTTCGCAGATGCAAGTAAGTAGATTTAGAGTTTCAATGGAGTATAAATTTGTGTCATTTCATTAATATACTAGGTTGATTAGCCACATTTGTCACTCTCATCATCAATTTATCAAAATGTGTGCTTGCAATTAAAAGAGGAGCCCTACAACAAGAAATGATGAGGGGAACTCTTTATTTTGGAACCCAACCAATTATTATCAATAAGAAATGCGAATCATGATGGAGGACTCTTATTTGTTGGAATTGAATGAATTCCTCTGATTGATGGTTCCTGGGCAATTTTTTTATAATGAATATAGTCGTTAATAAAGGTAGAAAACATAATGTCAAGGTCATTGAATGAAAAATACTGATTGTAACAATAAGAGGAGCCTAATTAGCTTGAGGTCATATGAAAGTCTCATTTTTCAGGAATTAAACAACTTCACATTAGCACGAAATGCAAACCAAGATGAATGATTGATTTTGCAGATGCAACTAAGTAGATTTAGTGTTTCAATAGAGTTTAAATTTGTTTGATTTCATTAATATACTAGGTTGTTTATCCACATTTGTCATTTTCATCATCAACGTATCAAAATGTGTCCATGGAATCAAAAGAGAATCCCTGTTAAGAAGAAATGATGGGAGGTACTCTTCATTTTGGAACTCAACCAATTATTATCAATAAGAAATGCGAATGAAGATGGAGGACTCTTGTTTGTTCGAATTGAATGAATTCCTCCGTTTGATGGTTCATGGGCAATATTTTTATAATGAATAAAGTCGTTATTAAAGATAGAAAACATAATGTCAAGGTCATTGAATGAAAAATACTCCTTGTAACAATAAGAGGAGCTTAATTAGCATGAGGTGATATGAAAGTCTCATTATTTAGGAATTAAACAACTCCACGTAAGCACGGAATACAAAACCAAGATGAAAGATTGCTTTCGCAGATGCAAGTAAGTAGATGTAGAGTTTCAATGGAGTTTACATTTGCGTCATTTCATTAATATACTCGGTTGTTTACCCATATTTGTCATTCTCATCATCAATGTATCAAAATGTGTGGTTGCAATTAAAAGAGCAGCCCTGCAACAAGAAATGATGGGAGGTACTCTTTACTTTGGAATTCAACCAATTATTATAAATAACAAATGCGAATCAAGATGGAGGAATCTTGTTTGTTAGCATTGAATGAATTCCTTTGATTGATGGTTCATGGGTAATATTTTTATAATCAATATAGTCGTTAATAAGGGTAGAAAACATAATGTCAAGGTCATTGAATGAAAAACACTCCTTGTAACAATAAGAGGAGCCTAATTAGCATGAGGTGATATGAAAGTCTCATTATTTAGGAATTAAACAACTTCACATTAGCACAGAATGCAAATCGAGATGAATGATTGCTTTCGCAGATTGAAGTAAGTAGACTTAGAGTTTCAATGGAATTTAAATTTTCTTGAATTCATTAATATACTAGGTTGTTTAGGCACATTGGTCATTCTCATCATCAATGTATCAAAATGTATGCTGCAATTAAAAGAGTAGCCCTACAACAAGAAATCATGAGAGGAACTATTTATTTTGGAACTCAACCAATTATTATCAATAAAAAATGCGAATGATGATGGAGGACTCTTGTTTATTGGAATTGAATGAATTCCTCTGATTGATGGTTCATCGGCAATATTTTTATAATGAATATAGTCGTTAATAAAGGTAGAAAACACAATGTCAAGGTCATTGAATGAAAAACACTCCTTGTAACAATAAGAGGAGCCTATATAGCATGAGGTGATATGAAAGTCTCATTAAGTAGATTAAAAGTTTGAATGGAGTTTAAATTTATTTGATTTCATTAATATACTAGGTTGTTTAGCCACATTTGTCATTCAAATCATCAATGTATCAAAATGTGTGCTTGGAATCAAAAGAGGAGCACTGCTAACAAGAAATGATGGGTCATAGTCTTTATTTTGGAATGCAACCAATTATTATTAATAAGAAATTTGAATCAAGATAGAGGACACTTGTTTGTTGGAATTGAATGAATTTCTTTGATTGATGGTTCATGGGCAATATTTTTATAATGAATATAGTCATTAATAAAGATAGAAAACATAATGTCAAGGTCATTGAATGAAAAATACTCCTTGTAACAAGAAGAGGAGCCTAATTAGCATGAGGTGATAAAAAAGTCTCATTATTTAGGAATTAAACAACTTCACATTAGCACGGAATGCAAATCAAGATGAGTGGTTGCTTTCGTAGATTGGAGTAAGTAGATTAAAAGTTTGAATGGAGTTTAAATTTATTTGATTTCATTAATATACTAGGTTGTTTAGCCACATTTGTCATTCATATCATCAATGTATCAAAATGTGTGCTTGGAATCAAAAGAGGAGCACTGCTAACAAGAAATGATGGGTGGTAGTCTTTATTTTGGAATGCAACCAATTATTATCATTAAGAAATTTGAATCAAGATAGATGACACTTGTTTGTTGGAATTGAATGAATTCCTTTGATTGATGGTTCATGGGCAATATTTTTATAATGAATATAATCATTAATAAAGATAGAAAGATAATGTCAAAGTCATTGAATGAAAAATACTCCTTGTAACAAGAAGAGGAGCCTAATTAGCATGAGATGGTATGAAAGTCTCATTATTTAGGAATTAAACAACTTCACATTAGCACGGAATGCAAACCAAGATGAATAATTACTTTCGCAGATGCAAGTAAGTAGATTTAGAGGATCAATGGAGTATAAATTTGTGTCACTTCATTAATATACTAGGTTGATTAGCCACATTTGTCATTCTCATCATCAATGTATCAAAATGTGTGCTTGCAGTTAAAAGAGTAGACCTGCAACAAGAAATGATGAGAGGAACTCTTTGTTTTGGAACTCAACCAATTATTATCAATAAAAAATGCGAATGATGATGGAGGACTCTTGTTTTTTGGAATTGAATGAAATCCTCTGATTGATGGTTCATCGGCAATATTTTTATAATCAATATAGTCGTTAATAAAGGTAGAAAACATAATGTCAAGGTCATTGCAAGAAAAATACACCTTGTAACAATAAGAGGAGCCTAATTAGCATGAGGTGATATGAAAGTCTCATTATTTAGTAATTAAACAACTTCACATTAGCACAGAATGCAAAGCGAGATGAATGATTGCTTTCGCAGATTAAAGTAAGTAGACTTAGAGTTTGAATGGAATTTAAATTTGCTTGAATTCATTAATATACTAGGTTGTTTAGGCACATTGGTCATTCTCAACATCAATATATCAAAATGTGTGATTGCAATTGAAAGAGGAGCCCTGCAACAAGAAATGATGGGAGGTAATATTTATTTTGGAACTCAACCAATTATTATAAATAAGAAATGCGAAACAAGATGGAGGACACTTGTTTGTTAGAATTGAATGAATTCCTTTGATTGATGGTTCATGGGCAATATTTTTATAATGAATATAGTCGTTAATAAAGATAGAAAGCATAATGTCAAAGTCACTGAATGAAAAATAATCCTTGTAACAAGAAGAGGAGCCTAATTAGCATGAGATGATATGAAAGTCTCATTATTTAGGAATTAAACAACTTCACATTAGCATGGAATGCAAACCAAGATGAATAATTGCTTTCACAGATGCAAGTAAGTAGATATAGAGTATCAATGGAGTATAAATTTGTGTCATTTCATTAATATACTAGGTTGATTAGCCACATTTGTCATTCTCATCATCAATGTATCAAAATGTGTGCTTGCAATTAAAAGACGAGCGCTGCAAGAAGAAATGATGAGAGGAACTCTTTATTTTGGAACTCAACCAATTATTATCAATAAGAAATGCGAATCATGATGGAGGACACTTGTTTGTTGGAATTGGATGAATTTCTCTAATTGATGGTTCATGGGCAATATTTTTATAATGAATATAGTCGTTAATAAAGGTAGAAAACATAATGTCAAGGTCATTAAATGAAAAATACTCCTTGTAACAATAAGAGGAGCCTAATTTGCATGAGGTGATAGGAAAGTCTCACTGTTTAGCAATTAAACAACTTCACATTAGCACGAAATGCAAACCAAGATGTATGATTCATTTTGCAGATTGAGGTAAGTAGATTTAGAGTTTCGATAGAGTTTAAATTTTTTTTATTTCATTAATATACTAGGTTGTTTAGCCACATTTGTCATTTTCATCATCAATGTATCAAAATGTGTGCTTGGAATCAAAAGAGAAGCCCTGCTAAAAAGAAATGATGGCAGGTACTCTTCATTTTGGAACTCAACCAATTATTGTCAATAAGAAATGCGAATGAAGATGGAGGACTCGTGTTTGTTTGGATTGAATGAATTCCTCCGTTTGATGGTTCATGGGCAATATTTTTATAATGAATACAGTCGTTATTAAAGATAGAAAACATAATGTCAAGGTCATTGAATGAAAAATACTCCTTGTAACAATAAGAGGAGCCTAATTAGCATGAGGTGATATGAAAGTCTCATTATTTAGGAATTAAACAACTTCACATTAGGATGAAATGCACACCAAGATGAATGATTCCTTTCGCAGATTGAAGTAAGTAGATTTAGAGTTTCAATGGAGTTTAAATTTGAGTCATTTCATTAATATACTAGGTTGTTTAGCCACATTTGTCATTCTCATCATCAATGTATCAAAATGTGTGCTTACAATTAAAAGAGGAGCCCTGCAACAAGAAGTGATGGGAGGAACACTTTATTTTGGAACTCAACCAATTATTATCAATAAGAAATGCGAATGATGATGGAGGACTCTTGTTTGTTGGAATTGAATGAATTCCTCTAATTGATGGTTCATGGGCAAAATTTTTATATTGAATATAGTCGTTAATAAAGGTAGAAAACATAATGTCAAGGTCATTAAATTAAAAATACTCCTTGTAACAATAAGAGGAGCCTAATTAGCATGAGGTGATATGAAAGTCTCATTATTTAGGAATTAAACAACTTCACATTAGCACGAAATGCAAACCAAGATGAATGATTCCATTCGTAGATTGAAGAAAGTAGATTTAGAGTTTCAATGGAGTTTAAATTTGAGTCATTTCATTAATATACTAGGTTGTTTAGCCACATTTGTCATTCTCATCATCAATGTATCAAAATGTGTGCTTACAATTAAAAGAGGAGCCCTGCAACAAGAAATGATGGGAGGAACACTTTATTTTGGAACTCAATCAATTATTATCAATAAGAAATGCGAATGATGATGGAGGACTCTTGTTTGTTGGAATTGAATGAATTCCTCTAATTGATGGTTCATGAGCAATATTTTTATAATGAATATAGTCATTAATAAAGGTAGATAACATAATGTCAAGGTCATTAAATGAAAAATACTCCTTGTAACAATAAGAGGAGCCTAATTAGCATGAGGTGATATGAAAGTATCATTATTTAGGAATTAAACAACTTCACATTAGCATGAAATGCAAACCAAGATGAATGATTCCTTTCGCAGATTAAAGTAAGTAGATTTAGAGTTTCAATGGGGTTTAAATTTGAGTCATTTCATTAATATACTAGGTTGTTTAGCCACATTTGTCATTCTCATCATCAATGTATCAAAATGTGTGCTTACAATTAAAAGAGGAGCCCTGCAACAAGAAATGATGAGAGGAACTCTTTATTTTGGAACTCAACCAATTATTATCAATAAGAAATGCGAATCATGATGGAGGACTCGTATTTGTTGGAATTGAATGAATTCCTCTAATTGATGGTTCATGAGCAATATTTTTATAATGAATATAGTCATTAATAAAGGTAGATAACATAATGTCAAGGTCATTAAATGAAAAATACTCCTTGTAACAATAAGAGGAGCCTAATTAGCATGAGGTGATATGAAAGTATCATTATTTAGGAATTAAACAACTTCACATTAGCATGAAATGCAAACCAAGATGAATGATTCCTTTCGCAGATTAAAGTAAGTAGATTTAGAGTTTCAATGGGGTTTAAATTTGAGTCATTTCATTAATATACTAGGTTGTTTAGCCACATTTGTCATTCTCATCATCAATGTATCAAAATGTGTGCTTACAATTAAAAGAGGAGCCCTGCAACAAGAAGTGATGGGAGGAACACTTTATTTTGGAACTCAACCAATTATTATCAATAAGAAATGCGAATGATGATGGAGGACCCTTGTTTGTTGGAATTGAATGAATTCCTCTAATTGATGGTTCATGGGCAAAATTTTTATATTGAATATAGTCGTTAATAAAGGTAGAAAACATAATGTCAAGGTCATTAAATTAAAAATACTCCTTGTAACAATAAGAGGAGCCTAATTAGCATGAGGTGATATGAAAGTCTCATTATTTAGGAATTAAACAACTTCACATTAGCATGAAATGCAAACCATGATGAATGATTCCATTCGTAGATTGAAGAAAGTAGATTTAGAGTTTCAATGGAGTTTAAATTTGAGTCATTTCATTAATATACTAGGTTGTTTAGCCACATTTGTCATTCTCATCATCAATGTATCAAAATGTGTGCTTACAATTAAAAGAGGAGCCCTGCAACAAGAAATGATGGGAGGAACACTTTATTTTGGAACTCAACCAATTATTATCAATAAGAAATGCGAATGATGATGGAGGACTCTTGTTTGTTGGAATTGAATGAATTCCTCTAATTGATGGTTCATGAGCAATATTTTTATAATGAATATAGTCATTAATAAAGGTAGATAACATAATGTCAAGGTCATTAAATTAAAAATACTCCTTGTAACAATAAGAGGAGCCTAATTAGCATGAGGTGATATGAAAGTATCATTATTTAGGAATTAAACAACTTCACATTAGCATGAAATGCAAACCAAGATGAATGATTCCTTTCGCAGATTAAAGTAAGTAGATTTAGAGTTTCAATGGGGTTTAAATTTGAGTCATTTCATTAATATACTAGGTTGTTTAGCCACATTTGTCATTCTCATCATCAATGTATCAAAATGTGTGCTTACAATTAAAAGAGGAGCCCTGCAACAAGAAATGATGAGAGGAACTCTTTATTTTGGAACTCAACCAATTATTATCAATAAGAAATGCGAATCATGATGGAGGACTCGTATTTGTTGGAATTGAATGAATTCCTCTGATTAATGGTTCATGGGCAATATTTTTATAATGAATATAGTCGTTAATAAAGGTAGAAAACATACTGTCAAGGTCATTGAATGAAAAACACTCCTTGTAACAATAAGACGAGCCCAATTAGCATGAGGTCATATGAAAGTCTCATTTTTCAGGAATTAAACAACTTCACATTGGCACGAAATGCAACCCGAGATGAATGATTGCTTTCCCAGATTGAAGTAAGTAGATTTAGAGTTGCAATGGAGTTTAAAGTTGTTTGATTTCATTAATATACTAGGTTGTTTAGCCATAATTGTCATTTTCATCATCAATGTATCAAAATGTGTGTTTGGAATCAAAAGAGAAGCCCTGCTAACAAGAAATGATGGGAGGTTCTCTTCATTTTGGAACTCAACCAATTATTATCAATATGAAATGGCAATGAAGATGGAGGACTCTTGTTTGTTCGAATTGAATGAATTCCTCCGTTTGATGGTTCATGGGCAATATTTTTATAATGAATATAGTCATTATAAAAGATAGAAAACATAATGTCAAGGTCATTGAATGAAAAATACTCCTTGTAACAATAAGAGGAGCCTAATTAGCATGAGGTCATATGAATGTCTCATTATTTAGGAATTAAACAACTCCACGTAAGCACGGAATACAAAACCAAGATGAAAGATTGCTTTCGCAGATGCAAGTAAGTAGATGTAGAGTTTCAATGGAGTTTACATTTGTGTCATTTCATTAATATACTCGGTTGTTTAGCCATATTTGTCATTCTCATCATGAATGTATTAAAATATGTGGTTGCAATTAAAAGAGGAGCCCTGCAACAAGAAATGATGGGAGGTACTCTTTACTTTGGAATTCAACCAATTATTATAAATAACAAATGCGAATCATGATGGAGGAATCTTGTTTGTTACCATTGAATGAATTCCTCTGATTGATGGTTCATAGGCAATATTTTTATAATGAATATAGTCGTTAATAAGGGTAGAAAACATAATGTCAAGGTCATTAAATGAAAAATACTCCTTGTAACAATAAGAGGAGCATAATTAGCGTGAGGTGATATGAAAGTCACATTATTTAAGAATTAAACAACTTCACATTAGCACGAAATGCAAACCAAGATGAATGATTCCTTTCACAGATCGAAGTAAGTAGATATAGAGTTTCAATGGAGTTTATATTTGAGTCATTTCGTTAATATATTAGGTTGTTTAGCCACATTTGTCATTCTCATCATCAATGTATCAAAATGTGTGCTTACAATTAAAAGAGGAGCCCTGCAACAAGAAATGATGGGAGGTAATATTTATTTTGGAACTCAACCAATTGTTATCAATAAGAAATGTGAATGATGATGGAGGACTCTTGATTGTTGGAATTGAATGAATTCCTCTGATTGATGGTTCATGGGCAATATTTTTATAATGAATATAGTCATTAATAAAGGTAGAAAACATAATGTCAAGGTCTTTGAAAGAAAAATACTCCTTGTATCAATAAGAGGAGCCTAATTAGCATAAGGTGATACGAAAGTCTCATAATTTTGAAATTAAACTATTTCACATAAGCACGAATTGCAAACCAAGATGAATGATTGATTTCGCAGATGCAAGTATGTAGATTTAGAGTTTCAATGGAGTTTAAATTTTTGTCATTTCGTTAATACACTAGGTTGTTTAGCCACATTTGTCATTCTCATCATCAATGTATCAAAATGTGTGCTTACAATTAAAAGAGGAGCCCTGCAACAAGAAATGATGGGAGGTAATATTTATTTTGGAACTGAACCAATTATTATCAATAAGAAATGCGAATGATGATGGAGGACTCTTGTTTGTTGGAATTGAATGAATTCCTCTAATTGATGGTTCATGGGCAATATTTTTATAATGAATATAGTCGTTAATAAAGGTAGAAAACATACTGTCAAGGTCATTGAATGAAAAACACTCTTTGTAACAATAAGAGGAGCCTAATTAGCACGAGATGATATGAAAGTCTCATTATTTAGGAATTAAATAACTTCACATTAGCACAGAATGCAAATCGAGATGAATGATTGCTTTCGCAGATTGAAGTAAGTAGACTTAGAGTTTCAATGGAATTTAAATTTGCTTGAATTCATTAATATACTAGGTTGTTTAGGCACATTGGTCATTCTCATCATCAATGTATCAAAACGTATGCTTGCAATTAAAAGAGTAGCCCTGCAACAAGAAATGATGAGAGAAACTCTTTATTTTGGAACTCAACCAATTTTTATCAATAAAAAATGCGAATGATGATGGAGGACTCTTGTTTATTGGAATTGAATGAATTCCTCTGATTGATGGTTCATCGGCAATATTTTTATAATGAATATAGTCGTTAATAATGGTAGAAAACATAATGTCAAGGTCATTGCAAGAAAAATACTCCTTGTAAAAATAAGAGGAGCCTAATTAGCATGAGGTGATATGAAAGTCTCATTATTTAGGAAATAAACTACTTTACATAAGCACAAAATGCAAACCAAGATGAATGATTCCTTTCGCAGATCGAAGTAAGTAGATTTAGAGTTTCAATGGAGTTTATATTTGAGTCATTTCGTTAATATATTAGGTTTTTTAGCCACATTTATCATTCTCATCATCAATGTATCAAAATGTGTGCTTACAATTAAAAGAGGAGCCCTGCACCAAGAAATGATGGGAGGTAATATTTATTTTGGAACTCAACCAATTATTATCAATAAGAAATGCGAATGATGATGGAGGACTCTTGTTTGTAGGAATTGAATGAATTCCTCTGATTGATTGTTCATGGGCAATATTTTTATAATGAATATAGTCGTTAATAAAGGTAGAAAATATAATGTCAAGGTCATTGCAAGAAAAATACACCTTGTAACAATAAGAGGAGCCTAATTAGCATGACGTGATATGAAAGTCTCATTATTTAGGAATTAAAGTACTTCACATAAGCCCAAAATCCAAACCAAGATGAATGATTGATTTTGCAAATGAAAGTAAGTAGATATAGAGTTTCAAAGGAGCTTGCATTTGTGTCATTTCATTAATATACCAGGTTGCTTTGCCACATTTGTCATTCTGATCCTCAATGTATCAAAATGTGTGCTTGCAATTAATAGAGGTGCCATGCAACAAGAAATGATGGGAGGAACTCTTTATTTTCGAACTCAACCAATTATTACCAAGAAGAAATGCGCCTCATGAAGGAGGACTCTTGTTTGTTGGAATTAAATGAATTCCTTTGATTGATGGTTCATGGGAAATATTTTTATAATGAATACAATCATTAATAAAGGTAGAAAACATAATGTCAAGGTCATTGAAAGAAAAATACTCCTTGTAAAAATAAGAGGAGCCTAATTAGCATGAGGTGATATGAAAGTCTCATTATTTAGGAAATAAACTACTTTACATAAGCACAAAATGCAAACCAAGATGAATGATTGATTTCGCAGATGCAAGTAATTAGATATAGAGTTTGAAAGGAGCTTGCATTTGTGTCATTTCATTAATATACTAGGTTGCTTAGCCACATTTGTCATTCTTATCATCAATGTATCAAAATGTGTGCTTGCAATTAATAGAGGTGCCATGCAACAAGAAATGATGAAAGGAACTCTTTATTTTGGAACTTAGCCAATTATTATCAATAAGAAAAGCGAATCATGATGGAGCACTCTTATTTGTTGGAATTGAATGAATTCCTCTGATTGATGGTTCATAGGCAATATTTTCATAATGAATATAGTCATTAATAAAGGTAGAAAACATAATGTCAAGGTCATTGAAAGAGAAATACTCCTTGTAACAATAAGAGGAGCCTAATTAGCATGAGGTGATATGAAAGTCTCATTATTTAGGAATTAAACAACATCACATTAGCACGGAATGCAAATCAAGATGAATGATTGCTTTCGCAGATTGAAGTAAGTAGACTTAGAGTTTGAATGGAATTTAAATTTGCTTGAATTCATTAATATACTAGGTTGTTTAGGCACATTGGTCATTCTCATCATCAATGTATCAAAATGTGTGATTACAATTGAAAGAGGAGCCCTGTAACAAGAAATGATGGGAGGTAATATTTATTTTGGAACCTAACCAATTGTTATCAATAAGAAATGCGAATCAAGATGGAGGACTCTTGTTTCTTAGAATTGAATGAATTCCTCTCATTGATGCGTCATGGGCAATATTTTTATAATGAATATAGTCGTTAATAAAGGTAGAAAACATAATGTCAAGGTCTTTGAAAGAAAAATACTCCTTGTATCAATAAGAGGAGCCTAATTAGCATGAGGAGATGTGAAAGTCTCATTATTTAGGAATTAAACTACTTCACATAATCACGAATTGAAAACCAAGATGAATGATTGATTTCGCAGATGCAAGTAAGTAGATTTAGAGTTTCAATAGAGTTTAAATTTTTGTCATGTCGTTAATACACTAGGTTGTTTAGCCACATTTGTCATTATCATCATCAATGTATCAAAATGTGTGCTTACATTTAAAAGAGGAGCCTGGACCAAGAAATGATGGGAGGTAATATTTATTTTGGAAATCAACCAATTATTATCAATAAGAAATGCAAATGAAGATGGAGGACTCTTGTTTGTTTGAATTGAATGAATTGCTTCGTTTGATGGTTCATGGGCAATATTTTTATAATGAATGCAGTCATTATTAAATATAGTTGAATTGAATAAATTCCTCTCATTGATGGTTCATGGGCAATATTTTTATAATGAATATAGTTGTTAATAAAGATAGAAAGCATAATGTCAAAGTCATTGAATGAAAAATACTCCTTGTAACAAGAAGAGGAGCCTAATTTGCATGAGATGATATGAAAGTCTCATTATTTTGGAATTAAATAACTTCACATTAGCACGGAATGCAAAATAAGATGAATAATTGCTTTCGCAGATGGAAGTAAGTAGATTTAGAGTTTCAATGGAGTATAAATTTGTGTCATTTCATTAATATACTAGGTTGATTAGTCACATTTGTCATTCTCATCACCAATGTACCAAAATGTGTGCTTGCAATTAAAAGAGGAGCCCTGCAACAAGAAATGATGAGAGGAACTCTTTATTTTGGAACTCAACCAATTATTATCAATAAGAAATGTGAATCATGATGGAGGACTCTTATTTGTTGGAATTGAATGAATTCCTCTGATTGATGGTTCATGGGCAATTTTTTTATAATAAATATAGTTGTTAATAAAGGTAGAAAACATAATGTCAAGGTCATTGAATGAAAAATACTCCTTGTCACAATAAGAGGAGCCTAATTAGCATGAGGTGATATGAAAGTCTCATTATTTAGGAATTAAACAACGTCACATTAGCACGGAATGCAAATCAAGATGAATGATTGCTTTTGCAGATTGAAGTAAGTAGACTTAGAGTTTGAATGGAATTTAAATTTGCTTGAGTTCATTAATATACTAGGTTGTTTAGGCACATTGGTCATTCTCATCATCAATGTATCAAAATGTGTGATTGCAATTGAAAGAGGAGCCCTGTAACAAGAAATGATGGGAGGTAATATTTATTTTGGAACTTAACTAATTATTATCAATAAGAAATGCGAATCAAGATGGAGGACTCTTGTTTCTTAGAATTGAAAGAATTCCTCTGATTGATGGTTCATGGGCAATATTTTTATAATGAATATAGTCGTTAATAAAGATAGAAAGCATAATGTCAAAGTCATTGAATGAAAAATACTCCTTGTAACAAGAAGAGGAGCCTAATTAGCATGAGATGATATGAAAGTATCATTATTTAGGAATTAAATAACTTCACATTAGCACAGAATGCAAACCAAGATGAATAATTGCTTTCGCAGATGCATGTAAGTAGATTTAGAGTTTCAATGGAGTATAAATTTGTGTCATTTCATTAATATACTAGGTTGATTAGCCATATTTGTCATTCTCATCATCAATGTACCAAAATGTGTGCTTGCAATTAAAAGAGGAGCCCTGCAACAAGAAATGATGGGAGGTACTCTTTACTTTGGAATTCAACCAATTATTATAAATAACAAATGCGAATCAAGAGGGAGGAATCTTGTTTGTTAGCATTGAATGAATTCCTCTGATTGATGGTTCATGGGCAATATTTTTATAATGAATATAGTCGTTAATAAGGGTAGAAAACATAATGTCAAGGTCATTGAATGAAAAATACTCCTTGTAACAATAAGAGGAGCCTAATTAGCATGAGGTGATATGAAAGTCTCATTATTTAGGAATTAAACAACTTCACATTAGCACGGAATGCAAATCAAGATGAATGGTTGCTTTCGCAGATTGAAGTAAGCAGATTAAAAGTTTGAATGGAGTTTACATTTATTTGATTTCATTAATATACTAGGTTGTTTAGCCACATTTGTCATTCAAATCATCAATTTATCAAAATGTGTGCTTGGAATCAAAAGAGGAGCACTGCTAACAAGAAATGATGGGTGGTAGTCTTTATTTTGGAATGCAACCAATTATTATCAATAAGAAATTGGAATCAAGATTGAGGACACTTGTTTGTTGGAATTGAATGAATTCCTTTGATCGATGGTTCATGGGCAATATTTTTATAATGAATATAGTCGTTAATAAAGATAGAAATAATGTCAAAGTCATTGAATGAAAAATACTCCTTGTAACAAGAAGAGGAGCCTAATTAGCATGAGATGATATGAAAGTCTCATTATTTAGGAATTAAATAACTTCACATTAGCACAAAATGCAAACCAAGATGAATAATTGCTGTCGCAGAGGCATGTAAGTAGATTTAGAGTTTCAATGGAGTATAAATTTGTGTCATTTCATTAATATACTAGGTTGATTAGCCACATTTGTCATTCTCATCATCAATGTACCAAAATGTGTGCTTGCAATTAAAAGAGGAGCCCTGCAACAAGAAATGATGGGAGGTACTCTTTACTTTGGAATTCAACCAATTATTATAAATAACAAATGCGAATCAAGATGGAGGAATCTTGTTCGTTAGCATTGAATGAATTCCTCTGATTGATGGCTCATGGGCAATATTTTTATAATGAATATAGTTGTTAATAAGGGTAGAAAACATAATGTCAAGGTCATGAATGAAAAATACTCCTTGTAACAATAAGAGGAGCCTAATTAGCATGAGGTGATATGAAAGTAATATTATTTAGGAATTAAACAACTTCACATTAGCACAGAATGCAAATCGAGATGAATGATTGCTTTCGCAGATTGAAGTAAGTAGACTTAGAGTTTGAATGGAATTTAAATTTGCTTGAATTCATTAATATACTAGGTTGTTTAGGCACATTGGTCATTCTCATCATCAATGTATCAAAATGTATGCTTGCAATTAAAAGAGTAGCCCTGCAACAAGAAATGATGAGAGGAACTCTTTATTTTGGAACTCAACCATATATTATCAATAAAAAATGGGAATGATGATGGAGGACTCTTGTTTATTGGAATTGAATGAATTCCTCTGATTGATGGTTCATCGGCAATATTTTTATAATGAATATAGTCGTTAATAAAGGTAGAAAACATAATGTCAAGGTCATTGCAAGAAAAATACACCTTGTAACAATAAGAGGAGCCTAATTAGCGTGAGGTGATATGAAAGTCTCATTAAGTAGATTAAAAGTTTGAATGGAGTTTAAATTTATTTGATTTCATTAATATACTAGGTTGTTTAGCCACATTTGTCATTCAAATCATCAATGTATCAAAATGTGTGCTTGGAATCAAAAGAGGAGCACTGCTAGCAAGAAATGATGGGTGGTAGTCTTTATTTTGGAGTGGAGTGCAACCAATTATTATCAATAAGAAATTTGAATCAAGATAGAGGACACTTGTTTGTTGGAAATTGAATGAATTCCTTTGATTGATGGTTCATGCGCAATATTTTTTATAATGAATATAGTCGTTAATAAAGATAGAAAAACATAATGTCAAGGTCATTGAATGAAAAATACTCCTTGTAACAAGAAGAGAAGCCTAATTAGCATGAGGTGATAAGAAAGTCTCATTATTTAGGAATTAAACAACTTCACATTAGCATGGAATGCAAATCAAGATGAATGGTTGCTTTCGCATATTGAAGTAAGTAGATTAAAAGTTTGAATGGAGTTTAAATTTATTTGATTTCATTAATATACTAGGTTGTTTAGCCACATTTGTCATTCAAATCATCAATTTATCAAAATGTGTGCTTGGAATCAAAAGAGGAGCACTGCTAACAAGAAATGATGGGTGGTAGTCTTTATTTTCGAATGCAACCAATTATTATCAATAAGAAATTAGAATCAAGATTGAGGACACTTGTTTGTTGGAATTGAATGAATTCCTTTGATCGATGGTTCATGGGCAATATTTTTATAATGAATATAGTCGTTAATAAAGATAGAAAACATAATGTCAAGGTCATGGAATGAAAAAATACTCCTTGTAACAAGAAGAGGAGCCTAATTAGCATGAGGTGATAAGAAAGTCTCATTATTTAGGAATTAAACAACTTCACATTAGCACGGAATGCAAATCAAGATGAATGGTTGCTTTCGCATATTGAAGTAAGTAGATTAAAAGTTTGAATGGAGTTTAAATTTATTTGATTTCATTAATATACTAGGTTGATTAGCCACATTTGTCATTCTCATCATCAATGTACCAAAATGTGTGCTTGCAATTAAAAGAGGAGCCCTGCAACAAGAAATGATGGGAGGTACTCTTTACTTTGGAATTCAACCAATTATTATAAATAACAAATGCGAATCAAGATGGAGGAATCTTGTTCGTTAGCATTGAATGAATTCCTCTGATTGATGGCTCATGGGCAATATTTTTATAATGAATATAGTTGTTAATAAGGGTAGAAAACATAATGTCAAGGTCATTGAATGAAAAATACTCCTTGTAACAATAAGAGGAGCCTAATTAGCATGAGGTGATATGAAAGTAATATTATTTAGGAATTAAACAACTTCACATTAGCACAGAATGCAAATCGAGATGAATGATTGCTTTCGCAGATTGAAGTAAGTAGACTTAGAGTTTGAATGGAATTTAAATTTGCTTGAATTCATTAATATACTAGGTTGTTTAGGCACATTGGTCATTCTCATCATCAATGTATCAAAATGTATGCTTGCAATTAAAAGAGTAGCCCTGCAACAAGAAATGATGAGAGGAACTCTTTATTTTGGAACTCAACCATATATTATCAATAAAAAATGGGAATGATGATGGAGGACTCTTGTTTATTGGAATTGAATGAATTCCTCTGATTGATGGTTCATCGGCAATATTTTTATAATGAATATAGTCGTTAATAAAGGTAGAAAACATAATGTCAAGGTCATTGCAAGAAAAATACACCTTGTAACAATAAGAGGTGCCTAATTAGCGTGAGGTGATATGAAAGTCTCATTAAGTAGATTAAAAGTTTGAATGGAGTTTAAATTTATTTGATTTCATTAATATACTAGGTTGTTTAGCCACATTTGTCATTCAAATCATCAATGTATCAAAATGTGTGCTTGGAATCAAAAGAGGAGCACTGCTAGCAAGAAATGATGGGTGGTAGTCTTTATTTTGGAGTGCAACCAATTATTATCAATAAGAAATTTGAATCAAGATAGAGGACACTTGTTTGTTGGAATTGAATGAATTCCTTTGATTGATGGTTCATGCGCAATATTTTTATAATGAATATAGTCGTTAATAAAGATAGAAAACATAATGTCAAGGTCATTGAATGAAAAATACTCCTTGTAACAAGAAGAGGAGCCTAATTAGCATGAGGTGATAAGAAAGTCTCATTATTTAGGAATTAAACAACTTCACATTAGCATGGAATGCAAATCAAGATGAATGGTTGCTTTCGCATATTGAAGTAAGTAGATTAAAAGTTTGAATGGAGTTTAAATTTATTTGATTTCATTAATATACTAGGTTGTTTAGCCACATTTGTCATTCAAATCATCAATTTATCAAAATGTGTGCTTGGAATCAAAAGAGGAGCACTGCTAACAAGAAATGATGGGTGGTAGTCTTTATTTTCGAATGCAACCAATTATTATCAATAAGAAATTGGAATCAAGATTGAGGACACTTGTTTGTTGGAATTGAATGAATTCCTTTGATCGATGGTTCATGGGCAATATTTTTATAATGAATATAGTCGTTAATAAAGATAGAAAACATAATGTCAAGGTCATGGAATGAAAAAAAAATACTCCTTGTAACAAGAAGAGGAGCCTAATTAGCATGAGGTGATAAGAAAGTCTCATTATTTAGGAATTAAACAACTTCACATTAGCACGGAATGCAAATCAAGATGAATGGTTGCTTTCGCATATTGAAGTAAGTAGATTAAAAGTTTGAATGGAGTTTAAATTTATTTGATTTCATTAATATACTAGGTTGTTTAGCCACATTTGTCATTCAAATCATCAATGTATCAAAATGTGTGCTTGGAATCAAAAGAGGAGCACTGCTAGCAAGAAATGATGGGTGGTAGTCTTTATTTTGGAATGCAACCAATTATTATCAATAAGAAATTTGAATCAAGATCGAGGACACTTGTTTGTTGGAATTGAATGAATTCCTTTGATTGATGGTTCATGCGCAATAATTTTATAATGAATATAGTCGTTAATAAAGATAGAAAACATAATGTCAAGGTCATTGAATGAAAAATACTCCTTGTAACAAGAAGAGGAGCCTAATTAGCATGAGGTGATAAGAAAGTCTCATTATTTAGGAATTAAACAACTTCACATTAGCATGGAATGCAAATCAAGATGAATGGTTGCTTTCGCATATTGAAGTAAGTAGATTAAAAGTTTGAATGGAGTTTAAATTTATTTGATTTCATTAATATACTAGGTTGTTTAGCCACATTTGTCATTCAAATCATCAATTTATCAAAATGTGTGCTTGGAATCAAAAGAGGAGCACTGCTAACAAGAAATGATGGGTGGTAGTCTTTATTTTCGAATGCAACCAATTATTATCAATAAGAAATTGGAATCAAGATTGAGGACACTTGTTTGTTGGAATTGAATGAATTCCTTTGATCGATGGTTCATGGGCAATATTTTTATAATGAATATAGTCGTTAATAAAGATAGAAAACATAATGTCAAGGTCATGGAATGAAAAAATACTCCTTGTAACAAGAAGAGGAGCCTAATTAGCATGAGGTGATAAGAAAGTCTCATTATTTAGGAATTAAACAACTTCACATTAGCACGGAATGCAAATCAAGATGAATGGTTGCTTTCGCATATTGAAGTAAGTAGATTAAAAGTTTGAATGGAGTTTAAATTTATTTGATTTCATTAATATACTAGGTTGTTTAGCCACATTTGTCATTCAAATCATCAATGTATCAAAATGTGTGCTTGGAATCAAAAGAGGAGCACTGCTAGCAAGAAATGATGGGTGGTAGTCTTTATTTTGGAATGCAACCAATTATTATCAATAAAAAATTTGAATCAAGATAGAGGACACTTGTTTGTTGGAATTGAATGAATTCCTTTGATTGATGGTTCATGCGCAATATTTTTATAATGAATATAGTCGTTAATAAAGATAGAAAACATAATGTCAAGGTCATTGAATGAAAAATACTCCTTGTAACAAGAAGAGGAGCCTAATTAGCATGAGGTGATAAGAAAGTCTCATTATTTAGGAATTAAACAACTTCACATTAGCACGGAATGCAAATCAAGATGAATGGTTGCTTTCGCATATTGAAGTAAGTAGATTAAAAGTTTGAATGGAGTTTAAATTTATTTGATTTCATTAATATACTAGGTTGTTTAGCCACATTTGTCATTCAAATCATCAATTTATCAAAATGTGTGCTTGGAATCAAAAGAGGAGCACTGCTAACAAGAAATGATGGGTGGTAGTCTTTATTTTCGAATGCAACCAATTATTATCAATAAGAAATTGGAATCAAGATTGAGGACACTTGTTTGTTGGAATTGAATGAATTCCTTTGATCGATGGTTCATGGGCAATATTTTTATAATGAATATAGTCGTTAATAAAGATAGAAAACATAATGTCAAGGTCATGGAATGAAAAATACTCCTTGTAACAAGAAGAGGAGCCTAATTAGCATGAGGTGATAAGAAAGTCTCATTATTTAGGAATTAAACAACTTCACATTAGCACGGAATGCAAATCAAGATGAATGGTTGCTTTCGCATATTGAAGTAAGTAGATTAAAAGTTTGAATGGAGTTTAAATTTATTTGATTTCATTAATATACTAGGTTGTTTAGCCACATTTGTCATTCAAATCATCAATGTATCAAAATGTGTGCTTGGAATCAAAAGAGGAGCACTGCTAGCAAGAAATGATGGGTGGTAGTCTTTATTTTGGAATGCAACCAATTATTATCAATAAGAAATTTGAATCAAGATAGAGGACACTTGTTTGTTGGAATTGAATGAATTCCTTTGATTGATGGTTCATGCGCAATATTTTTATAATGAATATAGTCGTTAATAAAGATAGAAAACATAATGTCAAGGTCATTGAATGAAAAATACTCCTTGTAACAAGAAGAGGAGCCCAATTAGCATGAGGTGATAAGAAAGTCTCATTATTTAGGAATTAAACAACTTTACATTAGCACGGAATGCAAATCAAGATGAATGGTTGCTTTCGCATATTGAAGTAAGTAGATTAAAAGTTTGAATGGAGTTTAAATTTATTTGATTTCATTAATATACTAGGTTGTTTAGCCACATTTGTCATTCAAATCATCAATTTATCAAAATGTGTGCTTGGAATCAAAAGAGGAGCACTGCTAACAAGAAATGATGGGTGGTAGTCTTTATTTTGGAATGCAACCAATTATTATCAATAAGAAATTGGAATCAAGATTGAGGACACTTGTTTATTGGAATTGAATGAATTCCTTTGATCGATGGTTCATGGGCAATATTTTTATAATGAATATAGTCGTTAATAAAGATAGAAAGATAATGTCAAAGTCATTGAATGAAAAATACTCCTTGTAACAAGAAGAGGAGCCTAATTAGCATGAGATGATATGAAAGTTTCATTATTTAGGAATTAAACAACTTCACATTAGCATGGAATGCAAACCAAGATGAATAATTACTTTCGCAGATGCAAGTAAGTAGATTTAGAGGATCAATGGAGTATAAATTTGTGTCATTTCATTAATATACTAGGTTGATTAGCCACATTTGTCATTCTCATCATCAATGTATCAAAATGTGTGCTTGCAATTAAAAGAGTAGCCCTACAACAAGAAATGATGAGAGGAACTCTTTATTTTGGAACTCAACCAATTATTATCAATAAAAAATGCGAATGATGATGGTGGACTCTTGTTTATTGGAATTGAATGAATTCCTCTGATTGATGGTTCATCGGCAATATTTTTATAATGAATATAGTCGTTAATAAAGGTAGAAAACATAATGTCAAGGTCATTGCAAAAAAATACACCTTGTAACAATAAGAGGAGCCTAATTAGCATGAGGTGATATGAAAGTCTCATTATTTAAGAATTAAACAACCTCACATTAGCACGGAATGCAAAGCGAGATGAATGATTGCTTTCGCAGATTGAAGTAAGTAGACTTAGAGTTTGAATGGAATTTAAATTTGCTTGAATTAATTAATATACTAGGTCGTTTAGGCACATTGGTCATTCTCAACATCAATGTATGAAAATGTGTGATTGCAATTGAAAGAGGAGCCCTGCAACAAGAAATGATGGGAGGTAATATTTATTTTGGAACTCAACCAATTATTATCAATAAGAAATGCGAATCAAGATGGAGGACACTTGTTTGTTAGAATTGAATGAATTCCTCTGATTGATGGTTCATGGGCAATATTTTTATAATGAATATAATCGTTAATAAAGATAGAAAGCATAATGTCAAAGTCATTGAATGAAAAATACTCCTTGTAACAAGAAGAGGAGCCTAATTAGCATAAGATGATATGAAAGTCTCATTATTTAGGAATTAAACAACTTCACATTAGCATGGAATGAAAACCAAGATGAATAATTGCTTTCGCAGATGCAAGTAAGTAGATTTAGAGTTTCAATGGATTATAAATGTGTGTCATTTCATTAATATACTAGGTTGATTAGCCACAATTGTCATTCTCATCATCAATGTATCAAAATATGTGCTTGCAATTAAAAGAGGAGCACTGCAACAAGAAATGATGAGAGGAACTCTTTATTTTGGAACTCAACCAATTATTATCAATAAGAAATGCGAATCATGATGGAGGACTCTTATTTGTTGGAATTGAATGAATTCCTCTGATTGATGGTTCGTGGGCAATTTTTTTATAATGAATATAGTCATTAATAAAGGCAGAAAACACAATGTCAAGGTCTTTGAATGAAAAATACTCCTTGTAACAATAAGAGGAGCCTAATTAGCATGAGGTCATATGAAAGTCTCATTTTTCAGGAATTAAACAACTTCACATTTGCACGAAATGCAAACAAAGATGAACGATTCATTTTGTAGATGCAACTAAGTAGATTTAGTGTTTCAATGGAGTTTAAATTTGTTTGATTTCATTAATATACTAGGTTGTTTAGCCACATTTTTCATTTTCATCATCAATGTATCAAAATGTGTGCTTGGAATCAAAAGAGAAGCCCTGCTAACAAGAAATGATGGGAGGTACTCTTCATTTTGGAACTCAACCAATTATTATCAATAAGAAATGCGAATGAAGATGGAGGACTCGTGTTTGTTCGGATTGAATGAATTCCTACGTTTGATGGTTGATGGGAAATATTTTTTATAACGAATACAGTCGTTATTAAAGATAGAAAACATAATGTCGAGGTCATTGAATGAAAAATACTCCTTGTAACAATAAGAGGTGCCTAATTAGCATGAGGTGATATGAAAGTCTCATTATTTATGAATTAAACAACTTCACATTAGCATGAAATGCACACCAAGATGAATGATTCCTTTCGCAGATTGAAGTAAGTAGATTTAGAGTTTCAATGGAGTTTAAATTTGATTCATTTCATTAATATACTAAGTTGATTAGCCACATTTGTCATTCTCATCATCAATGTATCAAAATGTGTGCTTACAATTAAAAGAGGAGCCCTGCAACAAGAAATGATGGGAGGAACACTTTATTTTGGAACTCAACCAATTATTATCAATAAGAAATCTGAATGATGATGGAGGACTCTTGTTTGTTGGAATTGAATGAATTCCTCTAATTGATGGTTCATGGGCAAAATTTTTATAATGAATATAGTCGTTAATAAAGGTTGAAAACATAATGTCAAGGTCATTAAATGAAAAATACTCCTTGTAACAATAAGAGGAGCCTAATTAGCATGAGGTGATATGAAAGTCTCATTATTTAGGAATTAAACAACTTCACATTAGCACGAAATGCAAACCAAGATGAATGATTCCTTTCGCAGATTGAAGTAAGTAGATTTAGAGTTTCAATGGAGTTTAAATTTGAGTCATTTCATTAATATACTAGGTCGTTTAGCCACATTTGTCATTCTCATCATCAATGTATCAAAATGTGTGCTTACAATTAAAAGAGGAGCCCTGCAACAAGAAATGATGGGACGAACACTTTATTTTGTAACTCAATCAATTATTATCAATAAGAAATGCGAATGATGATGGAGGACTCTTGTTTGTTGGAATTGAATGAATTCCTCTAATTGATGGTTCATGGGCAATATTTTTATAATGAATATAGTCGTTAATAAAGGTAGAAAACATAATGTCAAGGTCATTAAATGAAAAATACTCCTTGTAACAATAAGAGGAGCCTAATTAGCATGAGGTGATATGAAAAAGTATCATTATTTAGTAATTAAACAACTTCACATTAGCACGAAATGCAAACCAAGATGAATGATTCCTTTCGCAGATTAAAAGTAAGTAGATTTAGAGTTTCAATGGGGTTTTAAATTTGAGTCATTTCATTTAATATATTAGGTTGTTTAGCCACATTTTTCATTCTCATCATCAATGTATCAAAATGTGTGCTTACAATTAAAAGAGGGTGCAACAAGAAATGATGAGAGGAACTCTTTATTTTGGAACTCAACCAATTATTATCAATAAGAAATGTGACTCATGATGGAGGACTCGTATTTGTTGGAATTGAATGAATTCCTCTGATTAATGGTTCATGGGCAATATTTTTATAATGAATATAGTCGTTAATAAAGGTAGAAAACATATTGTCAAGGTCAATGAATGAAAAACACCCCTTGTAACAATAAGAGGAGCCCAATTAGCATGAGGTCATATGAAAGTCTCATTTTTTAGGAATTAAACAACTTCACATTGGCACGAAATGCAAACTGAGATGAATGATTGCTTTCCCAGATTGAAGTAAGTAGATTTAGAGTTGCAATGGAGTTTAAAGTTGTTTGATTTCATTAATATACTATGTTGTTTAGCCACATTTGTTATTTTCATCATCAATGTATAAAAATGTGTGCTTGGAATCAAAAGCGAAGCCTTGCTAACAAGAAATGATGGGAGGTACTCTTTATTTTGGAACTCAACCAATTATTATCAATAAGAAATGCGAATCATGATGGAGGACTCTTATTTGTTGGAATTGAATGAATTCCTCTGATTGATGGTTCGTGGGCAATTTTTTTATAATGAATATAGTCATTAATAAAGGCAGAAAACACAATGTCAAGGTCTTTGAATGAAAAATACTCCTTGTAACAATAAGAGGAGCCTAATTAGCATGAGGTCATATGAAAGTCTCATTTTTCAGGAATTAAACAACTTCACATTTGCACGAAATGCAAACAAAGATGAATGATTCATTTTGTAGATGCAACTAAGTAGATTTAGTGTTTCAATGGAGTTTAAATTTGTTTGATTTCATTAATATACTAGGTTGTTTAGCCACATTTTTCATTTTCATCATCAATGTATCAAAATGTGTGCTTGGAATCAAAAGAGAAGCCCTGCTAACAAGAAATGATGGGAGGTACTCTTCATTTTGGAACTCAACCAATTATTATCAATAAGAAATGCGAATGAAGATGGAGGACTCGTGTTTGTTCGGATTGAATGAATTCCTACGTTTGATGGTTGATGGGAAATATTTTTATAACGAATACAGTCGTTATTAAAGATAGAAAACATAATGTCGAGGTCATTGAATGAAAAATACTCCTTGTAACAATAAGAGGTGCCTAATTAGCATGAGGTGATATGAAAGTCTCATTATTTATGAATTAAACAACTTCACATTAGCATGAAATGCACACCAAGATGAATGATTCCTTTCGCAGATTGAAGTAAGTAGATTTAGAGTTTCAATGGAGTTTAAATTTGATTCATTTCATTAATATACTAAGTTGATTAGCCACATTTGTCATTCTCATCATCAATGTATCAAAATGTGTGCTTACAATTAAAAGAGGAGCCCTGCAACAAGAAATGATGGGAGGAACACTTTATTTTGGAACTCAACCAATTATTATCAATAAGAAATCTGAATGATGATGGAGGGACTCTTGTTTGTTGGAATTGAATGAATTCCTCTAATTGATGGTTCATGGGCAAAAATTTTTATAATGAATATAGTCGTTAATAAAGGTTGAAAACATAATGTCAAGGTCATTAAATGAAAAATACTCCTTGTAACAATAAGAGGAGCCTAATTAGCATGAGGTGATATGAAAGTCTCATTATTTAGGAATTAAACAACTTCACATTAGCACGAAATGCAAACCAAGATGAATGATTCCTTTCGCAGATTGAAGTAAGTAGATTTAGAGTTTCAATGGAGTTTAAATTTGAGTCATTTCATTAATATACTAGGTCGTTTAGCCACATTTGTCATTCTCATCATCAATGTATCAAAATGTGTGCTTACAATTAAAAGAGGAGCCCTGCAACAAGAAATGATGGGACGAACACTTTATTTTGTAACTCAATCAATTATTATCAATAAGAAATGCGAATGATGATGGAGGACTCTTGTTTGTTGGAATTGAATGAATTCCTCTAATTGATGGTTCATGGGCAATATTTTTATAATGAATATAGTCGTTAATAAAGGTAGAAAACATAATGTCAAGGTCATTAAATGAAAAATACTCCTTGTAACAATAAGAGGAGCCTAATTAGCATGAGGTGATATGAAAGTATCATTATTTAGTAATTAAACAACTTCACATTAGCACGAAATGCAAACCAAGATGAATGATTCCTTTCGCAGATTAAAGTAAGTAGATTTAGAGTTTCAATGGGGTTTAAATTTGAGTCATTTCATTAATATATTAGGTTGTTTAGCCACATTTTTCATTCTCATCATCAATGTATCAAAATGTGTGCTTACAATTAAAAGAGGGTGCAACAAGAAATGATGAGAGGAACTCTTTATTTTGGAACTCAACCAATTATTATCAATAAGAAATGTGACTCATGATGGAGGACTCGTATTTGTTGGAATTGAATGAATTCCTCTGATTAATGGTTCATGGGCAATATTTTTATAATGAATATAGTCGTTAATAAAGGTAGAAAACATATTGTCAAGGTCAATGAATGAAAAACACCCCTTGTAACAATAAGAGGAGCCCAATTAGCATGAGGTCATATGAAAGTCTCATTTTTTAGGAATTAAACAACTTCACATTGGCACGAAATGCAAACTGAGATGAATGATTGCTTTCCCAGATTGAAGTAAGTAGATTTAGAGTTGCAATGGAGTTTAAAGTTGTTTTGATTTCATTAATATACTATGTTGTTTAGCCACATTTGTTATTTTCATCATCAATGTATATAAAAATGTGTGCTTGGAATCAAAAGCGAAGCCTTGCTAACAAGAAATGATGGGAGGTACTCTTTATTTTGGAACTCAACCAATTATTATCAATAAGAAATGCGAATCATGATGGAGGACTCTTATTTGTTGGAATTGAATGAATTCCTCTGATTGATGGTTCGTGGGCAATTTTTTTATAATGAATATAGTCATTAATAAAGGCAGAAAACACAATGTCAAGGTCTTTGAATGAAAAATACTCCTTGTAACAATAAGAGGAGCCTAATTAGCATGAGGTCATATGAAAGTCTCATTTTTCAGGAATTAAACAACTTCACATTTGCACGAAATGCAAACAAAGATGAATGATTCATTTTGTAGATGCAACTAAGTAGATTTAGTGTTTCAATGGAGTTTAAATTTGTTTGATTTCATTAATATACTAGGTTGTTTAGCCACATTTTTCATTTTCATCATCAATGTATCAAAATGTGTGCTTGGAATCAAAAGAGAAGCCCTGCTAACAAGAAATGATGGGAGGTACTCTTCATTTTGGAACTCAACCAATTATTATCAATAAGAAATGCGAATGAAGATGGAGGACTCGTGTTTGTTCGGATTGAATGAATTCCTACGTTTGATGGTTGATGGGAAATATTTTTATAACGAATACAGTCGTTATTAAAGATAGAAATCATAATGTCAAGGTCATTGAATGAAAAATACTCCTTGTAACAATAAGAGGAGCCTAATTAGCATGAGGCCATATGAAAGTCTCATTATTTAGGAATTAAACAACTCCACGTAAGCACGGAATACAAAACCAAGATGAAAGATTACTTTCTCAGATGCAAGTAAGTTCATGTAGAGTTTCAATGGAGTTTACATTTGTGTCATTTCATTAATATACTCGGCTGTTTAGCCATATTTGTCATTCTTATCGTCAATGTATCAAAATGTGTGGTTGCAATTAAAAGAGGAGCCCTGCATCAAGAAATGATGGGAGGTACTCTTTACTTTGGAATTCAACCAATTATTATAAATAACAAATGCGAATCAAGATGAAGGAATCTTGTTTGTTAGCATTGAATGAATTCCTCTGATTGATGGTTCATGGGCAATATTTTTATAATGAATATAGTCGTTAATAAGGGTAGAAAACATAATGTCAAGGTCATTGAATGAAAAATACTCCTTGTAACAATAAGAGGAGCATAATAAGCATGAGGTGATATGAAAGTCACATTATTTAAGAATTAAACAACTTCATATTAGCACGAAATGCAAACCAAGATGAATGATTCCTTTCGCAGAACGAAGTAAGACGATTTAGAGTTTCAATGGAGTTTATATTTGAGTCATTTCGTTAATATACTAGGTTGTTTAGCCACATTTGTCATTCTCATCATCAATGTATCAAAATGTGTGCTTACAATTAAAAGAGGAGCCCTGCAACAAGAAATGATTGGAGGTAATATTTATTTTGGAACTCAACCAATTATTATCAATAAGAAATGCGAATGATGATGGAGGACTCTTGTTTGTTGGAATTGAATGAATTCCTCTGATTGATGGTTAATGGGCAATATTTTTATAATGAATATAGTCGTTAATAAAGGTAGAAAACATAATGTCAAGTTCTTTGAAAGAAAAATACTCCTTGTATCAATAAGAGGAGCCTAATTAGCATGAGGTGATATGAAAGTCTCATTATTTAGGAATTAAACTACTTCACATATGCATGAATTGCAAACCAAGATGAGTGATTGATTTCGCAGATGCAAGTAAGTAGATTTAGAGTTTCAATGGAGTTTAAATTTTTGTCACTTCGTTAATACACTAGGTTGTTTAGCCACATTTGTCATTCTCATCATCAATGCATCAAAATGTGTGCTTACAATTAAAAGAGGAGCCCTGCACCAACAAATGATGGGAGGTAATATTTATTTTGGAACTCAACCAATTATTATCAATAAGAAATGCGAATGATGATGGAGGACTCTTGTTTGTTGGAATTGAATGAATTCCTCTAATTGATGGTTCATGAGCAATATTTTTATAATGAATATAGTCGTTAATAAAGGTAGAAAACATACTGTCAAGGTCATTGAATGAAAAACACTCCCTATAACAATAAGAGGAGCCCCATTAGCATGAGGTGATATGAAAGTATCATTATTTAGGAATTAAACAACTTCACATTAGCACGAAATGCAAACCAAGATGAATGATTCCTTTCGTAGATTAAAGTAAGAAGATTTAGAGTTTCAATGGGGTTTAAATTTGAGTGATTTCATTAATATACTAGGTTGTTTAGCCACATTTGTCATTCTCATCATCAATGTATCAAAATGTGTGCTTACAATTAAAAGAGGAGCCCTGCAACAAGAAATGATGAGAGGAACTCTTTATTTTGGAACTCAACCAATTATTATCCATAAGAAATGCGAATCATGATGGAGGACTCGTATTTGTTGGAATTGAATGAATTCCTCTTATTAATGGTTCATGGGCAATATTTTTATAATGAATATAGTCGTTAATAAAGGTAGAAAACATACTGTCAATGTCATTGAATGAAAAACACTCCTTGTAACAATAAGAGGAGCCCAATTAGCATGAGGTCATATGAAAGTCTCATTTTTTAGGAATTAAACAACTTCACATTAGCACGAAATGCAAACTGAGATGAATGATTGCTCTCCCAGATTGAAGTAAGTAGATTTAGAGTTGCAATGGAGTTTAAATTTGTTTGATTTCATTAATATACTAGGTTGTTGAGCCACATTTGTCATTTTCATCATCAATGTATCAAAATGTGTGCTTGGAATCAAAAGAGAAGCCCTGCTAACAAGAAATGATGGGAGGTACTCTTCATTTTGGAACTCAACCAATTATTATCAATAAGAAATGCGAATGAAGATGGAGGACTCGTGTTTGTTCGGATTGAATGAATTCCTCCGTTTGATGGTTCATGGGCAATATTTTTATAATGAATACAGTTGTTATTAAAGATAGAAATCATAATGTCAAGGTCTTTGAAAGAAAAATACTCCTTGTATCAATTAGAGGAGCCTAATTAGCATGAGGTGATATGAAAGTCTCATTATTTAGGAATTAAACTACTTCACATAAGTATGAATTGCAAACCAAGATGAATGATTGATTTCGCAGATGCAAGTAAGTAGATTTAGAGTTTCAATGGAGTTTAAATTTTTGTCATTTCGTGAATACACTAGGTTGTTTAGCCACATTTGTCATTCTCATCATCAATGTATCAAAATGTGTGCATACAATTAAAAGAGGAGCCCCGCACCAAGAAATGATGGGAGGTAATATTTATTTTGGAACTCAACCAATTATTAACAATAAGAAATGCGAATTATGATGGAGAACTCTTGTTTGTTGGAATTGAATGAATTCCTCTTATTGATTGTTCATGGGCAATATTTTTATAATGAATATAGTCGTTAATAAAGGTAGAAAACATAATGTCAAGGTCATTGCAAGAAAAATACACCTTGTAACAATAAGAGGAGCCTAATTAGCATGACGTGATATGAAAGTCTAATTATTTAGGAATTAAACTACTCCAAAGGAGCTTGCATTTGTGTCATTTCATTAATATACTAGGTTGCTTAGCCACATTTGTCATTCTGATCATCAATGTATCAAAATGTGTGCTTGCAATTAATAGAGGTGCCATGCAACAAGAAATGATGGGAGGAACTCTTTATTTTCGAACTCAACCAATTATTATCAAGAAGAAATGCGAATCATGAAGGAGGACTCTTGTTTGTTGGAATTAAATGAATTCCTTTGATTGATGGTTCATGGGAAATATTTTTATAATGAATACAATCATTAATAAAGGTAGAAAACATAATGTCAAGGTCATTGACAGAAAAATACTCCTTGTAACAATAAGAGGAGCCTAATTAGCATGAGGTGATATGAAAGTCTCATTATTTAGGAAATAAACTACTTTACATAAGCACAAAATGCAAACCAAGATGAATGATTGATTTCGCAGATGCAAGTAATTAGATATAGAGTTTGAAAGGAGCTTGCATTTCTGTCATTTCATTAATATACTAGGTTGCTTAGCCACATTTGTCATTCTTATCATCAATGTATCAAAATGTGTGCTTGCAATTAATAGAGGTGCCATGCAACAAGAAATGATGAAAGGAACTCTTTATTTTGGAACTTAGCCAATTATTATCAATAAGAAAAGCGAATCATGATGGAGCACTCTTATTTGTTGGAATTGAATGAATTCCTCTGATTGATGGTTCATAGGCAATATTTTCATAATGAATATAGTCATTAATAAAGGTAGAAAACATAATGTCAAGGTCATTGAAAGAGAAATACTCCTTGTAACAATAAGAGGAGCCTAATTAGCATGAGGTGATATGAAAGTCTCATTATTTAGGAATTAAACAACATCACATTAGCACGGAATGCAAATCAAGATGAATGATTGCTTTCGCAGATTGAAGTAAGTAGACTTAGAGTTTGAATGGAATTTAAATTTGCTTGAATTCATTAATATACTAGGTTGTTTAGGCACATTGGTCATTCTCATAATCAATGTATCAAAATGTGTGATTACAATTGAAAGAGGAGCCCTGTAACAAGAAATGATGGGAGGTAATATTTATTTTGGAACCTAACCAATTGTTATCAATAAGAAATGCGAATCAAGATGGAGGACTCTTGTTTCTTAGAATTGAATGAATTCCTCTCATTGATGCGTCATGGGCAATATTTTTATAATGAATATAGTCGTTAATAAAGGTAGAAAACATAATGTCAAGGTCTTTGAAAGAAAAATACTCCTTGTATCAATAAGAGGAGCCTAATTAGCATGACGTGATATGAAAGTCTAATTATTTAGGAATTAAACTACTCCAAAGGAGCTTGCATTTGTGTCATTTCATTAATATACTAGGTTGCTTAGCCACATTTGTCATTATGATCATCAATGTATCAAAATGTGTGCTTGCAATTAATAGAGGTGCCATGCAACAAGAAATGATGGGAGGAACTCTTTATTTTCGAACTCAACCAATTATTATCAAGAAGAAATGCGAATCATGAAGGAGGACTCTTGTTTGTTGGAATTAAATGAATTCCTTTGATTGATGGTTCATGGGAAATATTTTTATAATGAATACAATCATTAATAAAGGTAGAAAACATAATGTCAAGGTCATTGACAGAAAAATACTCCTTGTAACAATAAGAGGAGCCTAATTAGCATGAGGTGATATGAAAGTCTCATTATTTAGGAAATAAACTACTTTACATAAGCACAAAATGCAAACCAAGATGAATGATTGATTTCGCAGATGCAAGTAATTAGATATAGAGTTTGAAAAGAGCTTGCATTTCTGTCATTTCATTAATATACTAGGTTGCTTAGCCACATTTGTCATTCTTATCATCAATGTATCAAAATGTGTGCTTGCAATTAATAGAGGTGCCATGCAACAAGAAATGATGAAAGGAACTCTTTATTTTTGAACACAGCCAATTATTATCAATAAGAAATGCGAATCATGATGGAGGACTCTTATTTGTTGGAATTGAATGAATTCCTCTGATTGATGGTTCATGGGCAATATTTTTATAATGAATATAGTCGTTAATAAAGGTAGAAAACATAAGGTCAGGGTCATTGCAAGAAAAATACTCCTTGTAAAAATAAGAGGAGCCTAATTAGCATGAGGTGATATGAAAGTCTCATTATTTAGGAAATATACTACTTTACCTAAGCACAAAATGCAAACCAAGATGAATGATTCCTTTCGCAGATCGAAGTAAGTAGATTTAGAGTTTCAATGGAGTTTATATTTGAGTCATTTCGTTAATATATTAGGTTGTTTAGCCACATTTGTCATTCTCATCATCAATGTATCAAAATGTGTGCTTACAATTAAAAGAGGAGCCCTGCACCAAGAAATGATGGGAGGTAATATTTATTTTGGAACTCAACCAATTATTATCAATAAGAAATACGAATGATGATGGAGGACTCTTGTTTGTTGGAATTGAATGAATTCCTCTAATTGATTGTTCATGGGCAATATTTTTATAATGAATATAGTCGTTAATAAACGTAGAAAACATAATGTCAAGGTCATTGCAAGAAAAATACACCTTGTAACAATAAGAGGAGCCTAATTAGCATGACGTGATATGAAAGTCTCATTATTTAGGAATTAAACTACTTCACATAAGCCCAAAATGCAAACCAAGATGAATGATTGATTTTGCAAATGCAAGTAAGTAGATATAGAGTTTCAAAGGAGCTTGCATTTGTGTCATTTCATTAATATACTAGGTTGCTTTGCCACATTTGTCATTCTGATCATCAATGTATCAAAATATGTGCTTGCAATTAATAGAGGTGCCATGCAACAAGAAATGATGGGAGGATTTCTTTATTTTCGAACTCAACCAATTATTACCAAGAAGAAATGCGCCTCATGAAGGAGGACTCTTGTTTGTTGGAATTAAATGAATTCCTTTGATTGATGGTTCTTGGGAAATATTTTTATAATGAATACAATCATTAATAAAGGTAGAAAACATAATGTCAAGGTCATTGAAAGAAAAATACTCCTTGTAAAAATAAGAGGAGCCTAATTAGCATGAGGTGATATGAAAGTCTCATTATTTAGAAACTAAACTACTTTACATAAGCACAAAATGCAAACCAAGATGAATGATTGATTTCGCAGATGCAAGTAATTAGATATAGAGTTTGAAAGGAGCTTGCATTTGTGTCATTTCATTAATATACTAGGTTGCTTAGCCACATTTGTCATTCTTATCATCAATGTATCAAAATGTGTGATTGCAATTAATAGAGGTGCCATGCAACAAGAAATGATGAAAGGAACTCTTTATTTTGGAACTCAGCCAATTATTATCAATAAGAAATGCGACTCATGATGGAGGACTCTTATTTGTTGGAATTGAATGAATTCCTCTGATTGATGGTTCATGGGCAATATTTTTATAATGAATATAATCGTTAATAAAGGTAGAAAGCATAATGTCAAGGTCATTGAATGAAAAATACTCCTTGTAACAATAAGAGGAGCCTAATTAGCATCAGGTCATATGAAAGTCTCATTTTTCAGGAAGTAAACAACTTCACATTAGCACGAAATGCAAACCAAGATGAATGATTCCTTTCGCTGATTGAAGCAAGTAGATTTAGAGTTTCAATGGAGTGTAAATTTGAGTCATTTCATTAATATACTAGGTTGTTTAGCCACATTTGTCATTCTCATCATCAATGTATCAAAATGTGTGCTTACAATTAAAAGAGGAGCCCTGCAACAAGAAATGATGGGAGGAACTCTTTATTTTGGATCTCAACCAATTATTATCAATAAGAAATGCGTATGATGATGGAGGACTCTTGTTTATTGGAATTGAATGAATTCCTCTGATTGATGGTTCATCGGCAATATTTTTATAATGAATATAGTCGTTAGGTAAGATAGAAAACATAATGTCAAGGTCATTGAATGAAAAATACTCCTTGTAACAATAAGAGGAGCCTAATTAGCATGAGGTGATATGAAAGTCTCATTATTTGGAATTAAACAACTTAACCTAAGCACGAAATGGAAACCAAGATGAATAATTGCTTTCGCAGATGCAAGTAAGTAGATTTAGAATTTCAATGGAGTATAAATTTGTGTCAATTCATTAGTATACTAGGTTGTTTAGCCACATTTGTCATTCTCATCATCAATGTATCAAAATGTGTGCGTGCAATTAAAAGAGGAGCCCTACAACAAGATATGATGAGAGGAACTCTTTATTTTGGTACTGAACCAATTATTATCAATAAGAAATGTGAATCATGATGAAGGACTCTTATTTGTTGGAATTGAATGAATTCCTCTGATTGATGGTTCATGGGCAATATTTTTATAATGAATATAGTCGTTAATAAAGGTAGAAAACATAATGTCAAGGTTATTGAATGAAAAATACTCCTTGTAACAATAAGAGGAGCCTAATTAGCATGAGGTGATATGAAAGTCTCATTATTTAGGAATTAAACAACTTCACATTAGCACGGAATGCAAATCGAGATGAATGATTACTTTCGCAGATTGAAGTAAGTAGACTTAGAGTTTGAATGGAATTTAAATTTGCTTGAATTCATTAATATACTAGGTTGTTTAGCACATTGGTCATTCTCATCATCAATGTATCAAAATGTGTGATTGCAATTGAAAGAGGAGCCCTGCAACAAGAAATGATGGGAGGTAATATTTATTTTGGAACTCAACCAATTATTATCAATAAGAAATGCGAATCAAGATGGAGGACACTTGTTTGTTAGAATTGAATGAATTCCTCTGATTGATGGTTCATGGGCAATATTTTTATAATGAATATAGTCATTAATAAAGATAGAAAGCGTAATGTCAAAGTCATTGAATGAAAAATACTCCTTCTAACAAGAAGAGGAGCCTAATTAGCATGAGATGATATGAAAGTCTCATTATTTAGGAATTAAACAACTTCACATTAGCACGGAATGCAAACCAAGATGAATAATTGCTTTCGCAGATGCAAGTAAGTAGATTTAGAGTTTCAATGGAGTATAAATTTGTGTCATTTCATTAATATACTAGGTTGATTAGCCACATTTGTCATTCTCATCATCAATGTATTAAAATGTGTGCTTACAATTAAAAGAGGAGCCCTACAACAAGAAATGATGGGAGGAACACTTTATTTTGGAACTCAATCTATTATTATCAATAAGAAATGCGAATGATGATGGAGGACTCTTGTTTGTTGGAATTGAATGAATTCCTCTAATTGATGGTTCATGGGCAATATTTTTATAATGAATATAGTCATTAATAAAGGTAAAAACATAATGTCAAGGTCATTAAATGAAAAATACTCCTTGTAACAACAATAGGAGCCTAATTAGCATGAGGTGATATGAAAGACTCATTATTTATGAATTAAACAACTTCACATTAGCACGAAATGCAAACCAAGATGAATGATTCCTTTCGCAGATTAAAGTAAGTAGATTTAGAGTTTCAATGGAGTTTAAATTTGGGTCATTTCATTAATATACTAGGATGTTTAGCCACATTTGTCATTCTCATCATCAATGTATCAAAATGTGTGCTTGCAATTAAAAGAGTAGCCCTGCAACAAGAAATGATGAGGGGAACTCTTTATTTTGGAACTCATCCAATTATTATCATTAAGAAATGCAAATCATGATGGAGGACTCTTATTTGTTGGAATTGAATGAATTCCTCTGATTGATGGTTCATGGGCAATATTTTTATAATGAATATAGTCGTTAATAAAGGTAGAAAGCATAATGTCAAGGTCATTGAATGAAAAATACTCCTTGTAACAATAAGAGGACCCTAATTAGCATCATGTCATATGAAAGTCTCATTTTTCATGAATTTAACAACTTCACATTAGCACGAAATGCAAACCAAGATGAATGATTCCTTTCGCTGATTGAAGTAAGTAGATTTAGAGTTTCAATGGAGTGTAAATTTGAGTCATTTCATTAATATACTAGGTTGTTTAGCCACATTTGTCATTCTCATCATCAATGTATCAAAATGTGTGCTTACAATTAAAAGAGGAGCCCTACAACAAAAAATGATGGGAGGAACTCTATATTTTGGAACTCAACCAATTATTATCAACATGAATTGCGAATGATGATGGAGGACTCTTGTTTATTGGAATTGAATGAATTCCTCTAATTGATGGTTCATGGGCAATATTTTTATAATGAATATAGTCGTTAGGTAAGATAGAAAACATAATGTCAAGGTAATTGAATAAAAAATACTCCTTGTAACAATTAGAGGAGCCTAATTAGCATGAGGTGATATGAAAGTCTCATTATTTGGAATTAAACAACTTAACCTAAGCACGAAATGGAAACCAAGATGAATAATTGCTTTCGCAGTTGCAAGTAAGTAGATTTAGAGTTTCAATGGAGTATAAATTTGTGTCATTTCATTAGTATACTAGGTTGTTTAGCCACATTTGTCATTCTCATCATCAATGTATCAAAATGTGTGCGTGCAATTAAAAGAGGAGCCCTACAACAAGATATGATGAGAGGAACTCTTTATTTTTCTACTCAACCAATTATTATCAATAAGAAATGCGAATCATGATGGAGGACTCTTGTTTGTTGGAATTGAATGAGTTCCTCTGATTGATGGTTCACGGCAATATTTTTATAATGAATATAGTCGTTAATAAAGGTAGAAAACATAATGTCAAGGTCATTAAATGAAAAATACTCCTTGTAACAATAAGAGGAGCCTAATTAGCATGAGGTGATATGGAAGTCTCATTATCTAGGAATTAAACAACTTCACATTAGCAGAAAATGCAAACCAAGATGAATGATTCCTTTCGCAGATTGAAGTAAGTAGATTTAGAGTTTCAATGGAGTTTAAATTTGAGTCATTTCATTAATATACTAGGTTGTTTAGCCACATTTGTCATTCTCATCATCAATGTATCAAAATGTGTGGTTACAATTAAAAGAGGAGCCCTGCAACAAGAAATGATGAGAGGAACTCTTTATTTTGGAACTCATCCAATTATTATCAATAAGAAATGCGAATCATGATGGAGGACTCTTATTTGTTGGAATTGAATGAATTCCTCTGATTGATGGTTCATGGGCAATATTTTTATAATGAATATAGTCGTTAATAAATGTAGAAAACATAATGTCAAGGTCATTGAATGAAAAATACTCCTTGTAACAATAAGAGGAGCCTAATTAGCATGAGGTCATATGAAAGTGTCATTTTTCAGGAATTAAACAACTTCACATTAGCACGAAATGCAAACCAAGATGAATGATTGATTTTGCAGATGCAACTAAGTAGATTTAGAGTTTCAATGGAGTTTAAATTTGTTTGATTTCATTAATATATTAGGTTGTTTAGGCACATTGGTCATTCTCATCATCAATGTATCAAAATGTGTGCTTGCAATTAATAGAGGTGCCATGCAACAAGAAATGATGGGAGGAACTCTTTATTTCCGAACTCAACCAATTATTATCAAGAAGAAATGTGAATCATGAAGGAGGACTCTTGTTTGTTGGAATTAAATGAATTCCTTTGATTGATGGTTCATGGGAAATATTTTTATAATGAATACAATCATTAATAAAGGTAGAAAACATAATGTCAAGGTCATTGAAAGAAAAATACTCCTTGTAACAATAAGAGGAGCCTAATTAGCATGAGGTGATATGAAAGTCTCATTATTTAGGATTTAAAAAACTTCACATTAGCATGGAATGCAAATCGAGATGAATGATTACTTTCGCAGATTGAAGTAACTAGACTTAGAGTTTGAATGGAATTTAAATTTGCTTGAATTCATTAATATACTAGGTTGTTTAGGCACATTGGTCATTCTCATCATCAATGTATCAAAATGTGTGATTGCAATTGAAAGAGGAGCCCTGTAACAAGAAGTGATGGGAGGTAATATTTATTTTGGAACTCAACCAATTATTATCAATAAGAAATGCGAATCAAGATGGAGGACTCTTGTTTCTTAGAATTGAATGAATTCCTCTGATTGATGGTTCATGGGCAATATTTTTATAATGAATATAGTCATTAATAAAGATAGAAAGCATAATGTCAATGTCATTGAATGAAAAATACTCCTTGTAACAAGAAGAGGAGCCTAATTAGCATGAAATGATATGAAAGTCTCATTATTTCAGAATTAAATAACTTCACATTAGCACGGAATGCAAACCAAGACGAATAATTGCTTTCGCAGACGCAAGTAAGTAGATTTAAAGTTTCAATGGAGTATAAATTTGTGTCATTTCATTAATATACTAGGTTGATTAGCCACATTTGTCATTCTCATCATCAATGTACCAATATGTGTGCTTGCAATTAAAAGAGGAGCCCTGCAACAAGAAATAATGAGAGGAACTCTTTATTTTGGAACTCAACCAATTATTATTAATAAGAAATGCGAATCATGATGGAGGACTCTTATTTGTTGGAATTGAATGAATTCCTCTGATTGATGGTTCATGGGCAATTTTTTTATAATGAATATAGTTGTTAATAAAGGTAGAAAACATAATGTCAAGGTCATTGAATGAAAAATACTCCTTGTAACAATAAGAGGAGCCTAATTAGCATGAGGTGATATGAAAGTCTCATTATTTAGGACTTAAACAACTTCACATTAGCATGGAATGCAAATCAAGATGAATGATTGCTTTCACAGATTGAAGTAAGTAGACTTAGAGTTTGAATGGAATTTAAATTTGATTGAATTCATTAATATACTAGGTTGTTTGGGCACATTGGTCATTCTCATCATCAATGTATCAAAATGTGTGATTGCAATTGAAAGAGGAGCCCTGTAACAAGAAATGATGGGAGGTAATATTTATTTTGGGAACTTTAACTTAAATGCGAATTCTTGTTTCTTAGAATTGAATGGAATGGCATAATCGTTAATAAAGATGAAATTGCGTAACAGCCAGATTGATAGTAAGTCTCATTACGGAATTAAGATTTAGCTACGGAATAGAAATGAATGCTTTCCAGATCAAGTTAAGATAGAGTTTCAATGGGAGTATATTTAATTTGAATGTGTCATTTCATTAATATATACTAGGTTGATTAGCCACATTTGTCATTCGGAATTCATCATCAATGCAAATCAAAATGTGTGCTTGCAATTAATTTAAGAGGAGCACTACAACAAGAAATGATGAGCACTACAAAGAAGAAGAACTCTTTATTTTGGAACTCAACCAATTATTATCAATAAAAAATGCGAATGATGATGGAGGACTCTTGTTTATTAGAATTGAATGAATTCCTCTGATTGATGGTTCATGGGTAATATTTTTTTATAATGAATATAGTCGTTAGGTAAGATAGAAAACATAATGTCAAGGTCATTGAATGAAAAATACTCCTTGTAACAATAAGAGGAGCCTAATTAGCATGAGGTGATATGAAAGTTTCATTATTCGGAATTAAACAACTTAACCTAAGCACGAAATGGAAACCAAGATGAATAATTGGTTTCGCAAATGCAAGTAAGTAGATTTAGAGTTTCAATGGAGTATAAATTTGTGTCATTTCATTAGTATACTAGGTTGTTTAGCCACATTTGTCATTCTCATCATCAATGTATCAAAATGTGTGCGTGCAATTAAAAGAGGAGCCCTACAACAAGATATGATGAGAGGAACTCTTTATTTTGGTACTCAACCAATTATTATCAATAAGAAATGTGAATCATGATGGAGGACTCTTATTTGTTGGAATTGAATGAATTCCTCTGATTGATGGTTCATGGGCAATATTTTTACAATGAATATAGTCGTTAATAAAGGTAGAAAACATAGTGTCAAGGTCATTGAATGAAAAATACTCCTTGTAACAATAAGAGGAGCCTAATTAGCATGAGGTGATATGAAAGTCTCATTATTTAGGAATTAAACAACTTCACATTAGGACGGAATGCAAATCGAGATGAATGATTACTTTCGCAGAGTGATGTAAGTAGACTTAGAGTTTGAATGGAATTTAAATTTGCTTGAATTCATTAATATACTAGGTTGTTTAGGCACATTTGTCATTCTCATCATCAATGTATCAAAATGTGTGATTGCAATTGAAAGAGGAGCCCTGTAACAAGAAATGATGGGAGGTAATATTTATTTTGGAACTTAACCAATTATTGTCAATAAGAAATGCGAATCAAGATGGAGGACTCTTGTTTCTTAGAATTGAATGAATTCCTCTTATTGATGGTTCATGGGCAATATTTTTATAATGAATATAGTCGTTAATAAAGATAGAGAGCATAATGTCAAAGTCATTGAATGAAAAATACTCCTTGTAACAAGAAGACGAGCCTAATTAGCATGAGATGATATGAAAGTCTCATTATTTCGGAATTAAATAACTTCACATTAGCACGGAATGCAAACCAAGACGAATAAATGCTTTCGCAGATGCAAGTAAGTAGATTTAGAGTTTCAATGGAGTATAAATTTGTGTCATTTCATTAATATACTAGGTTGATTAGCCACATTTGTCATTCTCATCATCAATGTATCAAAATGTGTGCTTGCAATTAAAAGAGGAGCACTACAACAAGAAATGATGAGAAGAACTCTTTATTTTGGAACTCAACCAATTATTATCAATAAAAAATGCGAATGATGATGGAGGACTCTTGTTTATTAGAATTGAATGAATTCCTCTGATTGATGGTTCATGGGTAATATTTTTATAATGAATATAGTCGTTAGGTAAGATAGAAAACATAATGTCAAGGTCATTGAATGAAAAATACTCCTTGTAACAATAAGAGGAGCCTAATTAGCATGAGGTGATATGAAAGTTTCATTATTCGGAATTAAACAACTTAACCTAAGCACGAAATGGAAACCAAGATGAATAATTGGTTTCGCAAATGCAAGTAAGTAGATTTAGAGTTTCAATGGAGTATAAATTTGTGTCATTTCATTAGTATACTAGGTTGTTTAGCCACATTTGTCATTCTCATCATCAATGTATCAAAATGTGTGCGTGCAATTAAAAGAGGAGCCCTACAACAAGATATGATGAGAGGAACTCTTTATTTTGGTACTCAACCAATTATTATCAATAAGAAATGTGAATCATGATGGAGGACTCTTATTTGTTGGAATTGAATGAATTCCTCTGATTGATGGTTCATGGGCAATATTTTTACAATGAATATAGTCGTTAATAAAGGTAGAAAACATAGTGTCAAGGTCATTGAATGAAAAATACTCCTTGTAACAATAAGAGGAGCCTAATTAGCATGAGGTGATATGAAAGTCTCATTATTTAGGAATTAAACAACTTCACATTAGGACGGAATGCAAATCGAGATGAATGATTACTTTCGCAGAGTGATGTAAGTAGACTTAGAGTTTGAATGGAATTTAAATTTGCTTGAATTCATTAATATACTAGGTTGTTTAGGCACATTTGTCATTCTCATCATCAATGTATCAAAATGTGTGATTGCAATTGAAAGAGGAGCCCTGTAACAAGAAATGATGGGAGGTAATATTTATTTTGGAACTTAACCAATTATTGTCAATAAGAAATGCGAATCAAGATGGAGGGACTCTTGTTTCTTAGAATTGAATGAATTCCTCTTATTGATGGTTCATGGGCAATATTTTTATAATGAATATAGTCGTTAATAAAGATAGAGAGCATAATGTCAAAGTCATTGAATGAAAAAATACTCCTTGTAACAAGAAGACGAGCCTAATTAGCATGAGATGATATGAAAGTCTCATTATTTCGGAATTAAATAACTTCACATTAGCACGGAATGCAAACCAAGACGAATAAATGCTTTCGCAGATGCAAGTAAGTAGATTTAGAGTTTCAATGGAGTATAAATTTGTGTTTGTTTATTAGAATTGAATGAATTCCTCTGATTGATGGTTCATGGGTAATATTTTTATAATGAATATAGTCGTTAGGTAGGATAGAAAACATAATGTCAAGGTCATTGAGTGAAAAATACTCCTTGTAACAATAAGAGGAGCCTAATTAGCATGAGGTGATATGAAAGTTTCATTATTCGGAATTAAACAACTTAACCTAAGCACGAAATGGAAACCAAGATGAATAATTGGTTTCGCAAATGCAAGTAAGTAGATTTGGAGTTTCAATGGAGTATAAATTTGGGTCATTTCATTAGTATACTAGGTTGTTTAGCCACATTTGTCATTCTCATCATCAATGTATCAAAATGTGTGCGTGCAATTAAAAGAGGAGCCCTACAACAAGATATGATGAGAGGGAACTCTTTATTTTGGTACTCAACCAAATTATTATCAATAAGAAATGTGAATCATGATGGAGGACTCTTATTTGTTGGAATTGAATGAATTCCTCTGATTGATGGTTCATGGGCAATATTTTTACAATGAATATAGTCGTTAATAAAGGTAGAAAACATAGTGTCAAGGTCATTGAATGAAAAATACTCCTTGTAACAATAAGAGGAGCCTAATTAGCATGAGGTGATATGAAAGTCTCATTATTTAGGAATTAAACAACTTCACATTAGGACGGAATGCAAATCGAGATGAATGATTACTTTCGCAGAGTGATGTAAGTAGACTTAGAGTTTGAATGGAATTTAAATTTGCTTGAATTCATTAATATACTAGGTTGTTTAGGCACATTTGTCATTCTCATCATCAATGTATCAAAATGTGTGATTGCAATTGAAAGAGGGACTGCAACAAGAAATGATGGGAGGTAATATTTATTTTGGAACTCAACCAATTATTATCAATAAGAAATGCAAATCAAAATGGAGGACACTTGTTTGTTAGAATTGAATGAATTCCTCTGATTGATGGTTCATGGGCAATATTTTTATAATGAATATAGTCGTTAAGAAAGATAGAAAGCGTAATGTCAAAGTCATTGAATGAAATATACCCCTTGTAACAAGAAGAGGAGCCTAATTAGCATGAGATGATATGAAAGTCTCATTATTTAGGAATTAAACAACTTCACATTAGCAAGGAATGCAAACCAAGATGAATAATTGCTTTCGTAGATGTAAGTAAGTAGATTTAGAGTTTCAAAGGAGTATAAATTTGTGTCATTTCATTAATATACTAGGTTGATTAGCCACATTTGTCATTCTCATCATCAATGTATCAAAATGTGTGCTTGCAATTAAAAGAGGAGCACTACAACAAGAAATGATGAGAGGAACTTTTTATTTTGGAAATCAACCAATTATTATCAATAAGAAATGCAAATCATGATGGAGGACTCTTATTTGTGGGAATTGAATGAATTCCTCTGATTGATGGTTCGTGGGCAATTTTTTTTATAATGAATATAGTCATTAATAAAGGTAGAAAACATAATGTCAAGGTCATTGAATGAAAAATAATCCTTGAAACAATAAAAGGAGCCTAATTAGCATGACGTCATATGAAAGTCTCATTTTTCAGGAATTAAACAACATCACATTAGCACGAAATGCAAACCAAGATGAATGATTGATTTTGCAGATGCAACTAAGTAGATTTAGAGTTTCAATGGAGTTTAAATTTGTTTGATTTCATTAATATACTAGGTTGTTTAGCTTCATTTGTCATTCTCATCATCAATGTATCAAAATGTGTGGTTGCAATTAAAAGAGGATCCCTGCAACAAGAAATGATGGGAGGTACTCTTTACTTTGGAATTCAACCAATTATTATAAATAACAAGTGCGAATCAAGATGGAGGAATCTTGTTTGTTAGCATTGAATGAATTCCTCTGATTGGTGGTTCATGGGCAATATTTTTATAATGAATATAGTCGTTAATAAAGATAGAAAGCGTAATGTCAAAGTCATTGAATGAAAAATACTCCTTGTAACAAGAAGAGGAGCCTAATTAGCATGAGATGATATGAAAGTCTCATTATTTAGGAATTAAACAACTTCACATTAGCAAGGAATGCAAACCAAGATGAATAATTGCTTTCGCAGATGCAAGTAAGTAGATTTAGAGTTTCAAAGGAGTATAAATTTGTGTCATTTCATTAATATACTAGGTTGATTAGCCACATTTGTCATTCTCATCATCAATGTATCAAAATGTGTGCTTGCAATTAAAAGAGGAGCCCTGCAACAAGAAATGATGGGAGGTAATATTTATTTTGGAACTCAACCAATTATTATCAATAAGAAATGCGAATCAAGATGGAGGACACTTGTTTGTTAGAATTGAATGAATTCCTCTGATTGATGGTTCATGGGCAATATTTTTATAATGAATATAGTCGCTAATAAAGATAGAAAGCATAATGTCAAAGTCATTGAATGAAAAATACTCCTTGTAACAAGAAGAGGAGCCTAATTCGCATGAGATGATATGAAAGTCTCATTATTTAGGAATTAAACAACTTCACATTAGCACAGAATGCAAACCAAGATGAATAATTGCTTTTGCAGATGGAAGTATTAGAGTTTCAATGGAGTATAAATTTGTGTCATTTCATTAATATACTAGGTTGATTAGCCACATTTGTCATTCTCAACATTAATGTATCAAAATGTGTGCTTGCAATTAAAAGAGTAGCCCTGCAACAAGAAATGATGAGAGGAACTCTTTATTTTGGAACTCAACCAATTATTATCAATAAAAAATGCGAATGATGATGGAGGACACTTGTTTATTGGAATTGAATGAATTCCTCTGATTGATGGTTCATCGGCAATATTTTTATAATGAATATAGTCGTTAATAAAGGTAGAAAACATAATGTCAAGGTCATTGAATGAAAAACACTCCTTGTAACAATAAGAGGAGCCTAATTAGCATGAGGTGATATGAAAGTCTCATTATTTAAGAATTAAACAACTTCACATTAGCACAGAATGCAAAGCGAGGTTAATGATTGCTTTTGCAGATTGAAGTAAGTAGACTTAGAATTTGAATGGAATTGAAATTTGCTTGAATTCATTAATATACTAGGATGTTTAGCCACATTGGTCATTCTCAACATCAATGTATCAAAATGTGTGATTGCAATTGAATGAGGAGCCCTGCAACAAGAAATGATGGGAGGTAATATTTATTTTGGAACTCAACCAATTATTATCAATAAGAAATGCGAATCAAGATGAAGGACACTTGTTTGTTAGAATTGAATGAATTCCTCTGATTGATGATTCATGGGCAATATTTTTATAATGAATATAGTCGTTAATAAAGATAGAAAGCCTAATGTCAAAGTCATTGAATGAAAAATACTCCTTGTAACAAGAAGAGGAGCTTAATTAGCATGAGAAGATATGAAAGTCTCATTATTTAGGAATTAAACAACATCACATTAGCATGGAATGCAAACCAAGATGAATAATTGCTTTCGCAAATGCAAGTAAGTAGATTTAGAGTTTCAATGGAGTATAAATTTGTGTCATTTCATTAATATACTAGCTTGATTAGCCACATTTGTCATTCTCATAATCAATGTATCAAAATGTGTGCTTGCAATTAAAAGAGGAGCACTGCAACAAGAAATGATGAGAGGAACTCTTTATTTTGGAACTCAAACAATTATTATCAATAAGAAATGCGAATCATGATGGAGGACTCTTATTTGTTGGAATTGAATGAATTCCTCTGATAGATGGTTCGTGGGCAATTTTTTTATAATGAATATAGTCGTTAATAAAGGTCGAAAACACAATGTCAAGGTCATTGAAAGAAAAATACTCCTTGTAACTATAAGTGGAGCCTAATTAGCATGAGGTCATATGAAAGTCTCATTTTTCAGGAATTAAACAAATTCACATTAGCACGAAATGCAAACCAAGATAAATGATTGATTTTGCAGATGCAACTAAGTAGGTTTAGAGTTTCAATGGAGATTAAATTTGTTTGATTTCATTAATATACTAGGTTGTTTAGCCACATTTGTCATTTTCATCATCAATGTATCAAAATGTGTGCTTGGAATCAAAAGAGAAGCCCTGCTAACAAGAAATGATGGGAGGTACTCTTCATTTTGGAACTCAACCAATTATTATCAATAAGAAATGTGAATGAAGATGGAGGACTTTTGTTTGTTCGGATTGAATGAATTCCTCCTTTTGATTGTTCATGGGCAATATTTTTATAACAAATACAGTCGTTATTAAAGATAGAAAACATAATGTCAAGGTCATTGAATGAAAAATACTCCTTGTAACAATAAGAGGAGCGTAATTAGCATGAGGTGATATGAAAGTCTCATTATTTAGGAATTAAACAACTTCACATTAGCACGAAATGCACACCAAGATGAATGATTCCTTTCGCAGATTGAAGTAAGTAGATTTAGAGTTTCAATGGAGTTTAAATTTGAGTCATTTCATTAATATACTAGGTTGTATAGCCACATTTGTCATTCTCATCATCAATGTATCAAAATGTGTGCTTACAATTAAAAGAGGAGCCTTGCAACAAGAAATGATGGGAGGAACACTTTATTTTGGAACTCAACCAATTATTATCAATAAGAAATGTGAATGATGATGGAGGACTCTTGTTGGTTGGAATTGAATGAATTCCTCTAATTGATGGTTGATGGGCAATATTTTTATAATGAATATAGTCGTTAATAAAGGTAGAAAACATAATGTCAAGGTCATTAAATGAAAAATACTCCTTGTAACAATAAGAGGAGCCTAATTAGCATGAGGTGATATGAAAGTCTCATTATTTAGGAATTAAACAACTTCATATTAGCACGAAATGCACACCAAGATGAATGATTCCTTTCGCAGATTGAAGTAAGTAGATTTAGAGTTTCAATGGAGTTTAAATTTGAGTCATTTCATTAATATACTAGGTTGTTTAGCCACATTTGTCATTCTCATCATGAATGTATCAAAATGTGTGCTTACAATTAAAAGAGAAGCCCTGCTAACAAGAAATGATGGGAGGTACTCTTCATTTTGGAACTCAACCAATTATTATCAATAAGAAATGCAAATGAAGATGGAGGACTCTTGTTTGTTCGGATTGAATGAATTCCTCTATTTGATGGTTCATTGGCAATATTTTTATAATGAATACAGTTGTTATTAAAGATAGAAAACATAATGTCAAGGTCATTAAATGAAAAATACTCCTTGTAACAATAAGAGGAGCATAATTAGCATGAGGTCATATGAAAGTCTCATTTTTCAGGAAGTAAACAACTTCACATTAGCACGAAATGCAAACCAAGATGAATGATTCCTTTCGCTGATTGAAGTAAGTAGATTTAGAGTTTCAATGGAGTGTAAATTTGAGTCATTTCATTAATATACTAGGTTGTTTGGCCACATTTGTCATTCTCATCATGAAAGTATCAAAATGTGTGGTTGCAGTTTAAAGAGGAGCCCTGCAACAAGAAATGATGAGAGAAACTCTTTATTTTCGAACTCTACCAATTATTATCAATAAGAAATGCAAATGAAGATGGGGGACTCTTGTTTGTTCGGATTGAATGAATTCCTCTGTTTGATGGTTCATGGGCAATATTTTTATGATGAATACAGTCGTTATTAAAGATAGAAAACATAATGTCAAGGTCATTAAATGAAAAATACTCCTTGTAACAATAAGAGGAGCCTAATTAGCATGAGGTGATATGAAAGTCTCATTATTTAGGAATTAAACAAATTCACATTAGCACGAAATGCACACCAAGATGAATGATTCCTTTCGCAGATTGAAGTAAGTAGATTTAGAGTTTCAATGGAGTTTAAATTTGAGTCATTTCATTAATATACTAGGTTGTTTAGCCACATTTGTCATTTTCATCATCAATGTATCAAAATGTGTGCTTGGAATCAAAAGAGAAGCCCTGCTAACAAGAAATGATGGGAGGTACTCTTCATTTTGGAACTCAACCAATTATTATCAATAAGAAATGTGAATGAAGATGGAGGACTTGTGTTTGTTCGGATTGAATGAATTCCTCCTTTTGATTGTTCATGGGCAATATTTTTATAACGAATACAGTCGTTATTAAAGATAGAAAACATAATGTCAAGGTCATTGAATGAAAAATACTCCTTGTAACAATAAGAGGAGCCTAATTAGCATGAGGTGATATGAAAGTCTCATTATTTAGGAATTAAACTACTTCACAGAAGCACGAAATGCAAACCAAGATGAATGATTGCTTTCGCATATGCAAGTAAGTAGATTTAGAGTTTCAATGGAGTTTAAATTTGTGTCATTTCATTAATATGCTCGGTTGTTTAGCCACATTTGTCATTCTCATCATGAATGTATCAAAATGTGTGGTTGCAATTTAAAGAGGAGCCCTGCAACAAGAAATGATGAGAGGAACTCTTTATTTTCGAACTCTACCCATTATTATCAATAAGCAATGCGAATCATGATGGAGGACTCTTATTTGTTGGAATTGAATGAATTCCTCCAATTGATGGTTCGTGGGCAATATTTTTATAATGAATATAGTCGTTAATAAAGATGGAAAAAAAATGTCAAGGTCATTAAATGAAAAATACTCCTTGTAAAAATAAGAGGAGCATAATTAGCATGAGGTCATATGAAAGTCTCATTTTTCAGGAAGTAAACAACTTCACATTAGCACGAAATGCAAACCAAGATGAATGATTCCTTTCGCTGATTGAAGTAAGTAGATTTAGAGTTTCAATGGAGTGTAAATTTGTGTCATTTCATTAATATACTCGGTTGTTTAGCCACATTTGTCATTCTCATCATGAAAGTATCAAAATGTGTGGTTTCAGTTTAAAGAGGAGCCCTACAACAACAAATGATGAGAGAAACTCTTTATTTTCGAACTCTACCAATTATTATCAATAGGAAATGCGAATCATGATGGAGGACTCTTGTTTGTTGGAATTGAATGAATTCATCTGATTGATGGTTCATGGGCAATATTTTTATAATGAATATAGTCGTTAATAAAGATAGAAAACATAATGTCAAGGTCACTGAATGAAAATACTCCTTGTTACAATAAGACGAGCCTAATTTGCATGAGGTGATATGAAAGTCTCATTATTTAGGAATTAAACTACTTCACAGAAGCACGAAATGCAAACCAAGATGAATGATTGCTTTCGCATATGCAAGTAAGTAGATTTAGAGTTTCAATGGAGTTTAAATTTGTGTCATTTCATTAATATACTCGGTTGTTTAGCCACATTTGTCATTCTCATCATGAATGTATCAAAATGTGTGCTTACAATTAAAAGAGAAGCCCTGCTAACAAGAAATGATGGGAGGTACTCTTCATTTTGGAACTCAACCAATTATTATCAATAAGAAATGCAAATGAAGATGGAGGACTCTTGTTTGTTCGGATTGAATGAATTCCTCTGTTTCATGGTTCATGGGCAATACTTTTATAATGAATACAGTCGTTATTAAAGATAGAAAACATAATGTCAAGGTCATTAAATGAAAAATACTCCTTGTAACAATAAGAGGAGCATAATTAGCATGAGGTCATATGAAAGTCTCATTTTTCAGGAATTAAACAACTCCACGTAAGCACGGAGTGCAAAACCAAGATGAATGATTGCTTTCGCAGATGCAAGTAAGTAGATGTAGAGTTTCAATGGAGTTTACATTTGTGTCATTTCATTAATATACTCGGTTGTTTAGCCATATTTGTCATTCTCATCATCAATGTATCAAAATGTGTGGTTGCAATTAAAAGAAGAGCCCTACAACAAGAAATGATGGGAGGTACTCTTTATTTTGGAACTCAACCAATTATTATCAAAAAGAAATGCGAATCAAGATGGAGGACTCTTGTTAGTTGGAATTGAATGAATTCCTCTAATTGATGGTTCATGGGCAATATTTTTATAATTAATATAGTCTTTAATGAAGATAGAAAACATAATGTCAAGGTCATTGAATGAAAAATACTCCTTGTAACAATAAGATGGGCATAATTAGCATGAGGTGATACGAAAATCTCATTATTTAGGAATTAAACAACTCCACGTAAGCACGGAATACAAAACCAAGATGAATGATTGCTTTCGCAGATGCAAGTAAGTAGATGTAGAGTTTCAATGGAGTTTACATTTGTGTCATTTCATTAATATACTCGGTTGTTTAGCCATATTTGTCATTCTCATCATCAATGTATCAAAATGTGTTGTTGCAATTAAGAGAGGAGCCCTCTAACAAGGAAGTGATGGGAGGTACTCTTTACTTTGGAATTCAACCAATTATTATCAATAACAAATGCGAATCAAGATGGAGGAATCTTGTTTGTTAGCATTTAATGAATTCCTCTGATTGATGGTTGGCAATATTTTTATAATGAATATAGTCGTTAAAAAAGATAGAAAACATAATGTCAAGGTCATTGAATGAAAAATACTCCTTGTAACAATAAGAGGAGCCTAATTAGCATGAGGTGATATGAAACTCTCATTATTTAGGAATTAAACAACTCCACATAAGCTCAGAATGCAAAACCAAGATGAATGATTGCTTTTGCAGAAGCAAGTAATTAGATGTAGAGTTTTAATCGAGTTTACATTTGTGCCATTTGATTAATTTACTCGGTTGTTTAGCCACATTTGTCATTCTCATCATCAATGTATCAAAATGTGTGGTTGTAATTAAAAGAGGAGCCCTACAACAAGAAATGATGGGAGGTACTCTTTATTTTGGAACATAACCAATTATTACCGATAAGAAATGCAAATCAAGATAGAGGACTTTTGTTTGTTGGAACTGAATGAATTCCTCTGATTGATGGATCATGGGCAATATTTTTATAATGAATATAGTCGTTAATAAGGGTAGAAAACATAATGTCAGGGTCATTGAATGAAAAATACTCCTTGTAACAATAAGAGGAGCCTAATTGGCATGAGGTGATATGAAAGTCTCATTATTTAGGAATTAAACTGCTTCACATCAGCAGGAAATGCAAACCAAGATGAATGATTGCTTTTGCAGATGCAAGTAAGTAGATTTAGAGTTTCAATGGAGTTTAAATTTGTGTCATTTCATTAATATACTAGGTTGTTTAGCGACATTTGTCATTCTGATCATCAATGTATCAAAATGTGTGCTTGGAATCAACAGAGGAGCCCTGCTAACAAGAAATGATGGGTGGTAGTCTTTATTTTTGAACTCAACCAATTATTATCAATAAGAAATGCAAATCATGATGGAGGACTCTTGTTTGCTAAAATTGAATAAATTCCTATGATTGATGGTTCATGGGCAATATTTTTATAATGAATATAGTCATTAATAAAGGTAGAAAACATAATGTCAATGTCATTGAATGAAAAATACTCCTTGCAACAATAAGAGGAGCCTAATTAGCATTAGGTGATATGAAAGTCTCATTATTTAGGAATTAAACAACACTACGTAAGCACGGAATGCAAACCAAGATGAATGATTGCTTTAGCAGATGCAAGTAAGTAGATGTAGAGTTTCAATGGAGTTTACATTTGTGTCATTTCGTTAATTTACTTGGTTGTTTAGCCACATTTGTCATTCTCATCATCAATGTATCAAAATGTGTGGTTGCAATTAAAATAGGAGCCCTGCAACAAGAAATGATAAGAGGTACTCCTTATTTTGGAACTCAACCAATTATTATCAATAAGAAATGCGAATCAAGATGGAGGACTCTTGTTTGTTGGAATTGAATGAATTCCTCTAATTGATGGTTCATGGGCAATATTTTTATAATTAATATAGTCGTTAATAAAGATAGAAAACATAATGTCAAGGTGATTGAATGAAAAATACTCCTTGTAACAATAAGAGGAGTCTAATTAGCATGAGGTGATATGAAAGTCTCATTATTTAGGAAATAAACTACTTGACAGAAGCACGAAATGCAAACCAAGTTGAATGATTGCTTTCGCAGATGCAAGTAAGTAGATTTAGAGTTTCAATGGAGCTTAAATTTGTGTCATTTGATTAATATACTCAGTTTTTTAGCCACATTTGTCATTCTCATCATGAATGTATCAAAATGTGTGGTTGCAATTAAAAGAGGAGCCCTACAACAAGAAATCATGAGAGGAACTCTTTATTTTGGAACTCTACCAATTATTATCAATAAGAAATGCGAATCAGGATGGAGGACTCTTGATTTTTGGAATTGAATGAATTAATCTGATTGATGGTTCATGGGCAATATTTTTATAATGAATATAGTCGTTAATAAAGATAGAAACATAATGTCAAGGTCATTGAATGAAAAATAATCCTTGTAACAATAAGAGGAGCCTAATTAGCATGAGGTGATATGAAAGTCTCATTCTTTAGGAATTAAACAACTGCACGTAAGCACGGAATGCAAAACCAAGATGAATGATTGCTTTCGCAAATGCAAGTAAGTAGATGTAGAGTTTCAATGGAGTTTACATTTGTGTCATTTAGTTAATATACTCAGTTGTTTAGCCATATTTGTCATTCTCATCATCAATGTATCAAAATGTGTGGTTGCAATTAAAAGAGGAGCCCTACAACAAGAATTGATGGGAGGTACTCTTTACTTTGGAACTCAACTAATTATTATCAATAAGAAATGCGAATCAAGATGGAGGACTCTAGTTTGGTAGAATTGAATGAATTCCTTTGTTTGATTGTTCATGGGCAATATTTTTATAATGAATATAGTCGTTAATAAAGATAGAAAACATAATGTCTAGGTCATTGAATGAAAAATACTCCTTGTAACAATAAGAGGAGCCTAATTAGCATGAGGTGATATGAATTTCTCATTATTTAGGAATTAAACTTCTTCACATAAGCATGAAATGCAAACCAAGATGAATGATTGCTTTCGTAGATGCAAGTAAGTAGATTTAGAGTTTCAATGGAGTTTAAATTTGTGTCATTTCATTAATATACTTGGTTGTTTAGCCACATTTGTCATTCTCATCATGAATGTATCAAAATTTGTGGTTGCAATTAAAAGAGGAACCCTGCAACAAGAAATGATGAGTGGAACTCTTTATTTTGGAACTCTACCAATTATTATCTATAAGAAATGCGAATCAGGATGGAGGACTCTTGTTTTTTGGAATTGAATGAATTAATCTGATTGATGGTTCATGGGCAATATTTTTATAGTGAATATAGTCGTTAATAATGATAGAAACATAATGTCAAGGTCATTGAATGAAAAATACTCCTTGTAACAATAAGAGGAGCCTAATTAGCATGAGGTGATATAAAAATCCCATTATTTATTAATTAAACAACTCCACGTAAGCACGGAATGCAAAACCAAGATGAATGATTGCTTTCGCAGATGCATGTAAGTAGATGTAGAGTTTCAATGGAGTTTACATTTGTGTCATTTCATTAATATACACCATTTTTTAGCCATATTTGTTATCCTCATCATCAATGTATCAAAATGTGTGCTTGCAATTAAAAGAGGATCCCTGCTAATAAAAAATGATGGGAGGTACACTTTATTTTGGAACTCAACCAATTATTATTAATAAGAAATGGGAATCATGATGGTGGACTCTTGTTTGTCGGAATTGAATGAATTCCTCTGATTGATGGTTCATGGGCAATATTTTAATAATGAATATCGTCGTTAATAAAGATAGAAAACATAATGTCAAGGTCATTGAATAAAAAATACTCCTTGTAACAATAAGAGGAGCCTAATTAGCATGAGGTGATATGAAAGTCTCATTATTTAGGAATTAAACAACTTCACATTAGCATGGAATGCAAATCAAGATGAATGGTTGCTTTCGCAGATTGAAGTAAGTGGATTAAAAGTTTGAATGGAATTTAAATTTATTTGATTTCATTAATATACTTGGTTTTTTAGCCACATTTGTCATTCTAATCATCAATGTATCAAAATATGTACTTGGAATCAAAAGAGGACCCTGCAAACAAGAAATGATGGGTGGTAGTCTTTATTTTGAAACACAACCAATTATTATCAATAAGAAATGTGAATCAAGATATAGGACACTTGTTTGTTGGAATTGAATGAATTCCTCTGATTGATGGTTCATGGGCAATATTTTTATAATGAATATAGTCGTTAATAAAGATAGAAAATATAATGTCAAGGTCATTGAATGAAAAATACTCCTTGTAACAATAGGAGGAGGCTAATTAGCATGAGGTGATATGAAAGTCTCATTATTTAGGAATTAATCAACTTCACAGTAGCACGGAATGCAAATCAAGATGAATGGTTGCTTTCGCAGATTGAAGTAAGTAGATTAAAAGTTTGAATGGAGTTTAAATTTATTTGATTTCATTAATATACTAGGTTGTTTAGCCACATTTGTCATTCAAATCATCAATGTATGAAAATGTGTTTTTGGAATCAAAAAAGGAGCCCTGCTAACAAGAAATGATCGGTGGCAGTCTTTATTTTGGAACGCAACCAATTATTATGAATAAAAAATTTGAATCAAGATAGAGGACACTTGTTTATTGGAATTGAATGAATTCCTCTGATTGATGGTTCATGGGCAATATTTTTATAATAAATATAGTCGTTAATAAAGGTAGAAAACATAAAGTCAAGGTCATTGAATGAAAAATACTCCTTGTAACAATAAGAGGAGCCTAATTAGCATGAGGTGATATGAAAGTCTCATTATTTAGGAATTAAACAACTTCACAGAAGCACGAAATGGAAACCAAGATGAATGATTGCTTTTGCAGATGCAAGTAAGTAGATTTAGAGTTTGAATGGAGTTTAAATTTATTTGATTTCATTAAGATACTAGGTTGTTTAGCCACATTTGTCATTCAAATCATCAATGCATCAAAATGTGTTCTTGGTATCAAAAGAGGAGCCCTGCTAACAAGAAATGATGGGTGGTAGTCTTTATTTTGGAACGCAACCAATTATTATCAATAAAAAATTTGAATCAAGATAGAGGACACTAGTTTCTTGGAATTGAATGAATTCGTCTAATTGATGGTTCATGGGCAATATTTTTATAATGAATATAGTCGTTAATAAAGGTAGAAAACATAATGCCAAGACCATTGAAAGAAAAATACTCCTTGTAACAATAAGAAGAGCCTAATTAGCATGAGGTGATATGAAAGTCTCATTATTTAGGAATTAAAATACTTCACATAAGCACGAAATGCAAACAAAGAAGATTGATTGCTTTCACAAATGCAAGTAAGTAGATTTAGAGTTTCAAAGGAGTTTAAATTTGTGTCATTTCATTAATATACTAGGTAGCTTAGCCACATTTGTCATTCTCGTCATCAATGTATCAAAATGTGTGCTTGCAATTAAAAGAGGTGCCATGCAACAAGAAATGACGGGACGAACACTTTATTTTGGAACTCAACCAATTATTATCAATAAGAAATGCGAATCATGATGGAGGACTCTTGTTTGTTGGAATTGAATGAATTCCTCTAATTTATGGTTCATGGGCAATATTTTTATAATGAATATAGTCGTTAATAAAGATAGAAAACATAATGTCAAGGTCATTGAATGAAAAATACTCCTTGTAACAATAAGAGGAGCCTAATTAGCATGAGGTGATATGAAAGTCTAATTATTTCGGAATTAAACAACTTCACATTAGCACGGAATGCAAATCACGATGAATGGTTACTTTCGCAGATTAAAGTAAGTAGATTAAAAGCTTGAATGGAGTTTAAATTTATTTCATTTCATTAATATACTAGGTTGTTTAGCCACATTTGTCATTCAAATCATCAATGTATCAAAATGTGTGCTTGGAATCAAAAGAGGAGCCCTGCTAATAAGAAATGATGGGTGGTAGTCTTTATTTTGGAACGCAACCAATTATTATCAATAAAATTTTGAATCAAGATAGAGGACACTTGTTTGTTGGAATTGAATGAATTCCTCCGATTGATGGTTCATGGGAAATATTTTTATAATGAATATAGTCGTTAATAAAGGTAGAAAACATAATGTCAAGGTCATTGAATGAAAAATACTCCTTTTAACAATAAGAGGAGCCTAATTAGCATGAGGTGATATGAAAGTCTCATTATTTAGGAATTAAACTACTTCACAGAAGCACGAAATGGAAACCGAGATGAATGATTGCTTTTGCAGATGCAAGTAAGTAGATTTAGAATTTCAATGGAGTTTAAATTTGTGTCATTTCAGTAACATACTCGTTTGTTTAGCCACATTTGTCATTCTCATCATGAATGTATCAAAATGTGTGGTTGTAATTAAAAGATGAGCCATGCAAGAAGAAATGATGGGAGGTAATATTTATTTTGGAACTCAACCAATTATTATCAAAAATAAATTCGAATCAAATTGGAGGACTCTTGTTTGTTAGAATTGAATGAATTCCTCTGATTGATGGTTCATGGGCAATATTTTTATAATGAATATAGTCGTTAATAAAGATAGAAAACATAATGTCAGGGTCATTGAATGAAAAATACTCCTTGTAACAATAAGAGTAGCCTACTTAGCATGAGGTGATATGAAAGTCTCATTATTTAGGAATTCAACAACTTCACGTTAGCACGGAATGCAAATCAAGATGAATTGTTGCTTTCGTAGATTGAAGTAAGTAGATTTAGAGTTTCAATGGAGTTTAAATTTGTTTGATTTCATTAATATACTAGGTTGTTTAGCCACATTTGTCATTCTTATCATCAATGTATCAAAATGTGTGTTTGGAATCAAAAGAGGAGCCCTGCTAACAAGATATGATGGGAGGTACTCTTTATTTTGGAACTCAACCAATTATTATCAATACGAAATGCGAATCAAGATGGAGGACTCTTGTTTGTTGGAATTGAATGAATTCCACTAATTTATGGTTCATGGGCAATATTTTTATAATGAATATAGTCGTTAATAAAGGTAGAAAACATAATGTCAAGGTCATTGAATGAAAAATACTCCTTGTAACAATAAGAGGAGCCTAATTAGCATGAGGTGATATGAAAGTCTCATTATTTAGGAATTAAACTACTTGACAGAAGCACGAATTGCAAACCAAGATGAATGATTGCTTTCGCAGATGCAAGTAAGTAGCTTTAGAGTTTCAATGGAGTTTAAATTTGTGTCATTTCATTAATATAATCGGTTGTTTAGCCACATTTGTCATTCTCATCATGAATGTATCAAAATGTGTGGTTGCCATTAAAAGAGGAGCCCTGCAACAAGAAATGATGGGAGGTACTCTTTACTTTTGAATTCAACCAATTATTATCAATAACAAATGCGAATCAAGATGGAGGAATCTTGTTTGTTAGCATTGAATGAATTCCTCTGATAGATGGTTCATGGGCAATATTTTCATAATGAATATAGTTGTTAATAAGGGCAGAAAACATAATGTCAAGGTCATTGAATCAAAAATACTCCTTGCAACAATAAGAGGAGCCTAATTAGCATGAGGTGATATGAAAGTCTCATTATTTAGGAATTAAAATACTTCACATAAGCACGCAATGCAAACCAATATGAATGAGTACTTTCGCAGATGCAAGTAAGTAGATTTAGAGTTTCAAAGGGGTTTAAATTTGTGTCATTTCATTAATATACGAGGTAGCTTAGCCACATTTGTCATTCTCATCATGAATGTATCAAAATGTGTGGTTGCAATTAAAAGAGGAGCCCTGCAACAAGAAATGATGGGAGGTACTCTTTACTTTGGAATTCAACCAATTATTATCAATAACAAATGCGAATCAAGATGGAGGAATCTTGTTTGTGAGCATTGAATGAATTCCTCTGATTGATGGTTGATGGGCAATATTTTCATAATGAATATAGTCGTTAATAAGGGTAGAAAACATAATGTCAAGGTCATTGAATGAAAAATACTCCTTGTAACAATAAGAGGAGCCTAATTAGCATGAGGTGATATGAAAGTCTCATTATTTAGGAATTAAACAACTTCACATTTACACAGAATGCAAACCAAGATGAATGGTTGCTTTCGCAGATTGAAGTAAGTAGATTAGAAGTTTTAATGGAGTTTAAATTTTTTTGATTTCGTTAATATACTAGGTTGTTTAGCCACATTTGTCATTCTAATCATCAATGTATCAAAATGTGTGCTTGGAATCAAAAGAGGAGCCCTGCTAACAAGAAATGATGGGTGGTAGTCTATATTTTTGAAGTCAACCAATTATTATCCATAAGAAATGTGAATCAAGATAGAGGACACTTGTTTGTTGGAATTGAATGAATTCCTCTGATTGATGGTTCATGGGCAATATTTTTATAATGAATATAGTCGTTAATAAAGGTAGAAAACATAATGTCATGGTCATTGAGTGAAAAATATACCTTGTAACAATATGCAGAGCCTAATTAGCATGAGGTGATATGAAAGACTCATTATTTAGGAATTAAATTACTTCACATAAGCACGAAATGCAAACCAAGATGAATGATTACTTTCGCAGATGCAAGCAAGTAGATTTAGAATTTCAATGGAGTTTAAATTTGAGTCATTTCATTAATATACTATGTTGTTTAGCCACATTTGTCGTTCTGATCATCAATGTATCAAAATGTGTGCTTGGAATCAAAAGAGGAGCCCTGCTAACAAGAAATGATGGGTGGTAGTCTTTATTTTGGAACTCAACCAATTATTATCAATAAGAAATGTGAATCATGATAGAGGACTCTTGTTTGCTAAAATTGAATAAATTCCTATGATTGATGGTTCATGGGCAATATTTTTAAAATGAATATAGTCATTAATAAAGGTAGAAAACATAATGTCAATGTCATTGAATGAAAAATACTCCTTGTAACAATAAGAGGAGCCTAATTAGCATTAGGTGATATGAAAGTCTCATTATTTAGGAAATAAACAACTTCACATAAGCACGAAATGCAAACCAAGATGAATGATTGCTTTCGCAGATGCAATTAAGTAGATACAGTGTTTTAATGGAGTTTAAATTTGTGTCATTTCATTAATATACTAGGTTGTTTAGCCACATTTGTCATTCTCATCATCAATGTATCAAAATGTGTGCTTGCAATTAAAAGAGGTGCCCTACAACAAGAAATGATGAGAGGAAGTCTTTATTTTGGAACTCAACCAATTATTATAAATAAGAAATGCAAATCATGATAGAGGACTCTTATTTGTTCGAATTGCATGAATTCATCTGATTGATGGTCCATGGGCAATATTTTTATAATGAATCGTTAATAAAGGTAGAAAACATAAGGTGAAGGACATCGAAAGAAAAATACTCCATGTAACAATAAGAGGAGCCTAATTAGCATGTGGTGTTATGAAAGTCTCATTATTTAGGAATTAAACTACTTCACATAAGCACGAAATGCAAACCAAGATGAATGATTGATTTCGCAGATGCAAGTAAGTAGATTTAGAGTTTCAATGGAGTTTCTATTTGTGTCATTTCATTAATATACTATGTTGTTTAGCCACATTTGTCATCCTAATCATCAATGTATCAAAATGTGTGCTTGGAATCAAAAGAGGAGCCCTGCAAGAAGAAATGATGGGAGGAACTCTTTATTTTGGAACTCTACCAATTATTATCAATAAGAAATGTGTGTCATGATGGAGGACTCTTTTTTGTTGGAATTGAATGAATTCCTCTGAATGATGGTTCATGGGCAATATTTTTCTAATGAATATAGTCGTTAATAAAGATAGAAAACATAATGTCAAGGTCATTGAATGAAAAATACTCCTTGTAACAATAAGAGGAGCCTAATTAGCATGAGGTGATATGAAAGTCTCATTATTTAGGAATTAAACAACTCCACGTAAGCACGGAATGCAAAACCAAGATGAATGATTGCTTTCACAGATGCAAGTAAGTAGATGTAAAGTTTCAATGGAGTTTACATTTGTGTCATTTCATTAATATACTCGGTTGTTTACCCATATTTATCATTCTCATCACCAATGTATCAAAATGTTTGGTTGCAATTAAAAGAGAAGCCCTGCAACAAGAAATGATGGGAGGAACTCTTTACTTTGGAATTCAACCAATTATTATCAATAAGAAATGCGAATGAAGATGTAGGAATCTTGTTTGTTAGAATTGAATGAATTCCTTTGATTAATGGTTCATGGGCAATATTTTTATAATGAATATAGTCGTTAATAAAGATAGAAAACATAATGTCATGGTCATTGAATGAAAAATACTCCTTGTAACAATAAGAGGAGCCTAATTAGCATGAGGTGATAAGAAAGTCTCATTATTTAGGAATTACATAACTTCACGTAAGCACAGAATGCAAACCAAGATGAATGATTGCTTTTTCAAATACTAGTAAGTAGATATAGTGTTGTAATGGAGTTTAAATTTGTGTCATTTCATTAATATACTAGGTAGCTGAGCCACATTTGTCATTCTCATCATCAATGAATCAAAATGTGTGCTTACAATTAAAAGAGGAGCCCTACAACAAGAAATGATGGGAGGAACTCTTTATTTTGGAAATCAACCAATTATTATCAATAAGAAATAAGAATGATGATGGAGGACTCTTATTTGTTGGAATTGAATGAATTCCATTGATTGATGGTTCATGGGTAATATTTTTATAATGAATATAGTCATTAGGAAAGATAGAAAACATAATGTCAAGGTCATTGAATGAAAAATACTCCTTGTAACAATAAGAGAAGCCTAATTAGCATGAGATGATATGAAAGTCTCATTATTTAGGAATTAAACTACTTCACATAAGCACAGAATGCAAACCAAGATGAATAATTGCTTTCACAGATGCAAGTGAGTAGATTTAGAGTTTCACTGGAGTTTACATTTGTGTCATTTAATTAATATACTCGATTGTTTAGCCATATTTGTCATTCTCATCACCAATGTATCAAAATGCTTGGTTGCAATTAAAAGAGAAGCCCTGCAACAAGAAATAATGGGAGGAACCCTTTACTTTGGAACTCAACCAATTATTATCAATAAGAAATGCGAATGAAGATGGAGGACTCTTGTTTGTTAGAATTGAATGAATTCCTCTGATTGATGGTTCATGTGCAATATTTTTATAATGAATATAGTCGTTAATAAAGATAGAAAACATAATGTCAAGGTCATTGAATGAAAAATACTCCTTGTAACAATAAGAGGAGCCTAATTAGCATGAGGTGATATGAAATTCTCATTATTTAGTAATTAAGCAACTTCACGTAAGCACGGAATGCAAACCAAGAAGAACGATTGCTTTAGCAGATGCAAGTAAGTAGATTTAGAGTTTCACTGGAGTTTACATTTGTGTCATTTAATTAATATACTCGGTTGTTTAGCCATATTTGTCATTCTCATCATCAATGTATCAAAATGTGTGGTTGCAATTAAAAGAGGATCCCTACAACAAGAATTGATGGGAGGTACTCTTTTCTTTGGAACTCAACCAATTATTATCAATAAGAAATGTGAATCAAGATGGTGGACTCTTGTTTGGTAGAATTGAATGAATTCCTTTGATTGATGGTTCATGGGCAATATTTTTATAATGAATATAGTCGTTAATAGAGATAGAAAACATAATGTCAAGGTCATTGAATGAAAAATACTCCTTGTAACAATAAGAGGAGCCTAATTAGCATGAGGTGATATGAAATTCTCATTATTTAGTAATTAAGCAACTTCACGTAAGCACGGAATGCAAACCAAGAAGAACGATTGCTTTAGCAGATGCAAGTAAGTAGATTTAGAGTTTCACTGGAGTTTACATTTGTGTCATTTAATTAATATACTCGGTTGTTTAGCCATATTTGTCATTCTCATCACCAATGTATCAAAATGTGTGGTTGCAATTAAAAGAGAAGCCCTGCAACAAGAAATGATGGGAGGAACTCTTTACTTTGGAACTCAACCAATTATTATCAATAAGAAATGCGAATGAAGATGGAGGACTCTTGATTGTTAAAATTGAATGAATTCCTCTGATTGATGGTTTATGTTCAATATTTTTATAATGGATATAGTCGTTAATAAAGATAGAAAACATAATGTCAAGGTCATTGAATGAAAAATACTCCTTGTAACAAGAAGAGGAGCCTAATTAGCATGAGGTGATATGAAAGTCTCATCATTTAGGAATTAAACAACTCCACGTAAGCACGGAATGCAAAACCAAGATGAATGATTGCTTTCGCAGATGCAAGTAAGTATATGTAGAGTTTCACTGGAGTTTACATTTGTGTCATTTAATTAATATACTCGGTTCTTTAGCCATTTTTGTCATTCTCATCATCAATGTATCAAAATGTGAGGTTGCAATTAAAAGAGGAGCCCTACAACAAGAATTGATGGGAGGTACTCTTTATTGTGCAACTCAACCAATTATTATCAATAAGAAATGCGAATCAAGATGGAGGACTATTGTTTGGTAGAATTGAATGAATTCCTTTGATTGATGGTTCATGGGCAATATTTTTATAATGAATATAGTCGTTAATAAAGATAGAAAACATAATGTCAAGGTCATTGAATGAAAAATAATCCTTGTAACAATAAGAGGAGCCTAATTAGCATGAGGTGATATGAAAGTCTCATGATTTAGGAATTAAACAACACTACGTAAGCACGGAATGCAAACCAAGATGAATGATTGCTTTCTCAGATGCAAGTAAGTAGATATAGTGTTTTAATGGAGTTTAAATTTGTGTCATTTCATTAATATACAAGGTAGCTTAGCCACATTTGTCATTCTCATCATCAATGTATCAAAATGTGTGCTTGCAATTAAAAGAGGTTCCATGCAACAAGAAATGATGGGAGGAACACTTTATTTTGGAACTCAACCAATTATTATCAATAAGAAATGCGAATCATGATGGAGGACTCTTGTTTTCTCAAATTGAATGAATTCCTATGATTGATGGCTCGTGGGCAATATTTTTATAATGAATATAGTCATTAATAAAGGTAGAAAACATAACGTCAAGGTCATTGAATGAAAAATACTCCTTGTAACAATAAGAGGAGCCCAATTAGCATGAGGTGATATGAATGTCTCATTATTTAGGAATTACACTACTTCATATAAGCACGAAATGCAAACCAAGATGAATGATTGATTTCGCAGAGGTAAGTAAGTAGATTTCGAGTTTCAATGGAGTTTAAATTTGTGTCATTTCATTAATATAGTATGTTGTTTAGCCACATTTGTCATTCTCATTATCAATGTATCAAAATGTTTGCTTGCAATTAAAAGAGGAGCTCTGCAAGATGAAATGATGGGAGGTAATATTTATTTTGGAACTCAACCAATTATTATAAATAAGAAATTCGAATCAAGATGGTGGACTCTTGTTTGTTAGAATTGAATGAATTCCTCTGATTAATGGTTCATGGGTAATATTTTTATAATGAATATAGTCATTAATAAAGATAGAAAACATAATGTCAAGGTCGTTGAATGAAAAATACTCCATGTAACAATAAGAGGAGCCTAATTAGCATGAGGTGATAAGAAAGTCTCATTATTTAGGAATTAAACAACTTCACGTAAGCACCTAATGCAAACCAAGATGAAAGATTGCTTTCTCAGATGCAAGTAAGTAGATATATTGTTTTAATGGAGTTTAAATTTCTGTCATGCCATTAATATACTAGGTAGCTTAGCCACATTTGTCATTCTCATCATCAATGTATCAAAATGTGTGCTTACAATTAAGGGAGGAGCCCTACAACAAGAAATGATGGGAGGAACTCTTTATTTTGAAAATGAACCAATTATTATCAATAAGAAATAAGAATGATGATAGAGAACTCTTATTTGTTAGAATTGAATGAATTCCCCTGATTGATGGTTCATGGGCAATATTTTTCTAATGAATATAGTGGTTAATAAAGATAGAAAACATAATGTCATGGTCATTGAATGAAAAATACTCCTTGTAACAATAAGAGGAGCCTAATTAGCATGAGGTGATATGAAAGTCTCATTATTTAGGAATTAAACAACTCCACGTAAGCACGGAATGCAAAACCAAGATGAATGATTGCTTTCGCCGATGCAAGTAAGTAGATGTAGAGTTTCACTGGAGTTTACATTTGTGTCATTTAATTAATATACTCGGTTGTTTAGCCATTTTTATCATTCTCATCATCAATGTATCAAAATGTGTGGTTGCAATTAAAAGAGGAGCCCTACAACAAGAATTGATGGGAGGTACTCTTTACTGTGGAACTCAACAAATTATTATCAATAAGAAATGCGAATCAAGATGGAGGTCTCTTGTTTGGTAGAATTGAATGAATTCCTTTGATTGATGGTTCATGGGCAATATTTTTATAATGAATATATTCGTTAATAAAGATAGAAAACATAATGTCAAGGTCATTGAATGAAAAATACTCCTCGTAACAATAAGAGGAGCCTAATTAGCATGAGGTGATATGAAAGTCTCATAATTTAGGAATTAAACAACACTACGTAAGCATGAAATGCAAACCAAGAAGAACGATTGCTTTAACAGATGCAAGTAAGTAGATGTAGAGTTTCAATGGAGTTTACATTTGTGTCATTTCATTAATTTACTTGGTTGTTTAGCCACATTTGTCATTTTCATCATGAATGTATCAAAATGTGTGCTTGCAATTAAAAGAGGAGCTCTGCAAGATGAAATGATGGGAGGTAATATTTATTTTGGAACTCAACCAATTATTATCAATAAGAAATTAGAAACAAGATGGTGGACTCTTGTTTGTTAGAATTGAATGAATTCCTCTGATTGATGGTTCATGGGTAATATTTTTATAATGAATATAGTCGTTAATAAAGATAGAAAACATAATATCAAGGTCGTTGAATGAAAAATACTCCATGTAACAATAAGAGGAGCCTAATTACCATGAGGTGATAAGAAAGTCTCATTATTTATGAATTAAACAACTTCACAAAAGCACATAATGCAAACCAAGATGAAAGATTGCTTTCTCAGATGCAAGTAAGTAGATATATTGTTTTAATGGAGTTTAAATTTCTGTCATGCCATTAATATACTAGGTAGCTTAGCCACATTTGTCATTCTCATCATCAATGTATCAAAATGTGTGCTTATAATTAAAGGAGGAGCCCTACAAGAAGAAATCATGGGAGGAACTCTTTATTTTGGAAATGAACCAATTATTATCAATAAGAAATAAGAATGATGATGGAGGACTCTTATTTGTTGGAATTGAATGAATTCCTCTGATTGATGGTTCATGGGCAATATTTTTCTAATGAATATAGTCGTTAATAAAGATAGAAAACATAATGTCAAGGTCATTGAATGAAAAATACTCCTTGTAACAATAAGAGAAGCCTAATTAACATGAGGTGATGTGAAAGTCTCATTATTTAGGAATTAAACCACTTCACATAAGCACGGAATGCAAACCAAGATGAATAATTGCTTTTGCAGATGCAAGTAAGTAGATTTAGAGTTTCAATGGAGTATAAATTTATGTCATTTCATTAATATACTAGGTTGTTTAGCCACATTTGTCATTCTCATCATCAATGTATCAAAATGTGTGCTTGCAATTAAAAGAGGTGCCCTACAACAAGAAATGATGAGAGGAAGTATTTATTTTGGAACTCATCCAATTATTATCAATAAGAAATGCAAATCATGATAGAGGACTCTTGTTTGTTCCAATTGAATGAATTCATCTAATTGATGGTCCATGGGCAATATTTTTATAATGAATATAGTAGTTAATAAAGGTAGAAAACATAATGTGAAGGTCATCGAAAGAAAAATACTCCATGTAACAATAAGAGGAGCCTAATTAGCATGCGGTGTTATGAAAGTCTCATTATTTAGGAATTAAACTACTTCACATCAGCACAAAATGCAAACCAAGATGAATGATTGATTTCGCAGATGCAAGTAATTAGATTTAGAGTTTCAATGTAGTTTAAATTTGTGTCATTTCATTAATATATTATGTTGTTTAGCCACATTTGTCATCCTAATCATCAATGTATCAAAATGTGTGCTTCCAATCAAAAGAGGAGCCCTGCAAGAAGAAATGATGGGGGGAACTCTTTATTTTGGAACTCTACCAATTATTATCAATAAAAAATGCGAGTCATGATGGAGGACTCTTTTTTGTTGGAATTGAATGAATTCCTCTGAATGATGGTTCATGGCCAATATTTTTCTAATGAATATAGTCGTTAATAAAGATAGAAAAAATAATGTCAAGGTCATTGAATGAAAAATAATCCTTGTAACAATAAGAGGAGCCTAATTAGCATGAGGTGATATGAAAGTCTCATTATTTAGGAATTAAACAACTCCATGTAAGCACGGAATGCAAAACCAAGATGAATGATTGCTTTCGCAGATGAAAGTAAGTAGATGTAGAGTTTTAATGGAGTTTACATTTGTGTCATTTCATTAATATACTCGGTTGTTTAGCCATATTTGTCATTCTCATCACCAATGTATCAAAATGTTTCGTTGCAATTAAAAGAGAAGCCCTGCAACAAGAAATGATGGGAGGAACTCTTTACTTTGGAACTCGTCCAATTATTATCAATAAGAAATGCAAATGAAGACGGAGGACTCTTGTTTATTAGAAGTGAAGAAATTCCTCTGATTGATGGTTCATGTGCAATAATTTTATAATCAATATAGTCGTTAAGAAAGATAGAAAATATAATGTCAAGGTCATTGAATGAAAAATACTCCTTATAACAATAAGAGGAGCCTAATTAGCATGAGGTGATATGAAAGTCTCATTATTTAGGAATTAAACAACTCCACGTAAGCACAGAATGCAGAACCAAGATGAATGATTGCTTTCACAGATGCAAGTAACTAGATGTAGAGTTTCACTGGAGTTTACATTTGTGTCATTTCATTAATATACTCGGTTGTTTAGCCATATTTGTCATTCTCATCAACAATGTATCAAAATGTGTGGTTGCAATTAAAAGAGGAGCCCTACAATAAGAATTGATGGGAGGCACTCTTTACTTTAGAACTCAACCAATTATTATCAATAAGAAATGCGAGTCATGATGGAGGACTCCTTTTTGTTGGAATTGAATGAATTCCTCTGAATGATGGTTCATGGGCAATATTTATTTAATGAATATAGTCGTTAATAAAGATAGAAAACATAATGTCAAGGTCATTGAATGAAAAATACTCCTTGTAACAATAAGAGGAGCCTAATTAGCATGAGGTGATATGAAAGTCTCATTATTTAGTAATTAAACAACTCCACGTAAGCACGGAATGCAAAACCAAGATGAATGATTGCTTTCGCAGATGCAAGTAAGTAGATGTAGAGTTTCACTGGAGTTTACATTTGTGCCATTTAATTAATATACTCGGTAGTTTAGCCATATTTGTCATTCTCATCACCAATGTATCAAAATGTTTGGATGCAATTAAAAGAGGAGCCCTGCTACAAGAAATGATGGGAGGTACTCTTTACTCTGGAACTCAACCAATTATTATCAATAAGAAATGTGAATGAAGATGGAGGACTCTTGTTTGTTAGAATTCAATGAATTCCTCTTATTGATGGTTCATGGGCAATATTTTTATAATGAATATAGTCGTTAATAAAGATAGAAAACATAATGTCAAGGTCATTGAATGAAAAATACTCCTTGTAACAATAAGAGGAGCCTAATTAGCATGAGGTGATAAGAAATTCTCATTATTTAGTAATTAAGCAACTTCACATAAGCACCGAATGCAAACCAAGATGAATGATTGCTTTCTCAGATGCAAGTAAGTAGATATAGTGATTTAATGGAGTTTAAATTTGTGTCATTTCATTAATATACTAGGTAGCTCAGCCACATTTGTCATTCTCATCATCAATGTATCAAAATGTGTGGTTGCAACTAAAAGAGGTGCCATGCAACAAGAAATGATGGGAGGAACACTTTATTTTGGAACTCAACCAATTATTATCAATAAGAAATGCGAATCATGATGGAGGACTCTTGTTTGGTAGAATTGAATGAATTCCTATGATTGATGGTTCATGGGCAATATTTTTATAATGAATATAGTCGTTAATAAAGGTAGAAAACATAATGTCAAGGTCATTGAATGAAAAATACTCCTTGTAACAAAAAGAGGAGCCTAATTAGCATGAGGTGATATGAAAGTCTCATTATTTAGAAATTAAACTACATGACAGAAGCACAAAATGCAAACCAAGATGAATGATTGCTTTCTCAGATGCAAGTAAGTAGATTTAGAGTTTCAATGGAGTTTAAATTTGTGTCATTTCATTAATATACTCGGTTGTTTAGCCATATTTGTCATTCTCATCATGAATGTATCAAAATGTGTGGTTGCAATTAAAAGAGGAGCCCTGCAACAACAAATGATGAGAGGAACTCTTTATTTTGGAACTCTACCAATTATTATCATTAAGAAATGTGAATCAGGATGGAGGACTCTTGCTTGTTGGAATTGAATGAATTCCTCTGATTGATGGTTCATGGTTTATAATGAATATGACCGTTAATAAAGATAGAAAACATAATATCAAGGTCATTGAATGAAAAATACTCCTTGTAACAATAAGAGGAGCCAAATTAGCATGAGGTGATATGAAAGTCTCGTTATTTAGGAATTAAACAACTCCACTTAAGCACGGATTGCAAAACCAAGATGAATGATTACTTTCGCAGATGCAAGTTGTAGAGTTTGAATGGAGTTTACATTTGGGTCATTTCACTAATATACTCAGTTGTTTAGCCATATTTGTCATTCTGATCATCAATGTATCAAAATGTGTGGTTGCAATTACAAGTTGAGCCCTGTTGGAAGAAATGATGGGAGGTACTCTTTACTCTGGAACTCAACCAATTATTATCAATAAGAAATGCGAATGAAGATGGAGGACTCTTGTTTGCTAGAATTGAATGAATTCCTCTGATTGATGGTTCATGGGCAATATTTTTATAATAAATATAGTCGTTAATAAAGATAGAAAACATAGTGTCAAGGTCATTGAATGACAAATACTCCTTGTAACAATAAGAGGAGCCTAATTAGCATGAGGAGATAAGAAATTCTCATTATTTAGTAATTAAGCAACTTCACGTAAGCACGGAATGCAAACCAAGATGAATGATTGCTTTCTCAGATGCAAGTAAGTAGATATAGTGTTTTAATGGAGTTTAAATTTGTGTCATTTCATTAATATACTATGTAGCTCAGCCACATTTGTCATTCTCATCATCAATGTATCAAAATGTGTGCTTGCAATTAAAAGAGGTGCCATGCAACAAGAAATGATGGGAGGAACACTTTATTTTGGAACTCAACCAATTATTATCAATAAGAAGAAATGCGAATCATGATGGAGGACTCTTGTTTGCTGAAATTGAATGAATTCCTACGATTGATGCTTCATGGCAATATTTTTATAATGAATATAGTCATTAATAAAGGTAGAAAACAAAATGTCAAGGTCATTGAATGAAAAATACTCCTTGTAACAATAAGAGGAGCCTAATTAGCATGAGGTCATATGAAAGTCTCATGATTTAGGAATTAAACAACACTACGTAGGCACGGAATGCAAGACAAGATGAATGATTGCTTTAGCAGATGCAAGTAAGTAGATGTAGAGTTTCAATGGAGTTTGCATTTGTGTCATTTCATTAATTTACTTGGTTGTTTAGCCACATTTTTCATTCTCATCGTCAATGTATCAAAATGTGTGGTTGCAATTAAAATAGGAGCCCTGCAACAAGAAATGATGAGAGGAACTCTTTATTTTGGAACTGTACCAATTATTATCAATAAGAAATGCGAATCAGGATGGAGGACTCTTGTTTGTTGGAATTGAATGAACTCCTCTAATTAATGGTACATGGTTTATAATGACTATGACTGTTAATAAAGATAGAAAACATAATGTCAAGGCCATTGAATGAAAAATACTCCTTGTAACAATAAGAGGAGCCTAATTAGCATGAGGTGATAAGAAATTGTCATTATTTAGTAATTAAGCAACTTCACGTAAGCACGGAATGCAAACCAAGGTGAATGATTGCTTTCTCAGATGCAAGTAAGTAGATATAGTGTTTTAATGGAGTTTAAATTTGTGTCATTTCATTAATATACTATGTAGCTCAGCCACATTTGTCATTGTCATCATCAATGTATCAAAATGTGTGCTTGCAATTAAAAGAGGTGCCATGCAACAAGAAATGATGGGAGGAACACTTTATTTTGGAACTCAACCAATTATTATCAATAAGAAATGTGAATCATGATGGAGGACTCTTGTTTGCTGAAATTGAATGAATTCCTACGATTGATGCTTCATGGCAATATTTTTATAATGAATATAGTCATTAATAAAGGTAGAAAACAAAATGTCAAGGTCATTGAATGAAAAATACTCCTTGTAACAATAAGAGGAGCGTAATTAGCATGAGGTGATATGAAAGTCTCATGATTTAGGAATTAAACAACACTACGTAAGCACGGAATGCAAGACAAGATGAATGATTGCTTTAGCAGATGCAAGTAAGTAGATGTAGAGTTTCAATGGAGTTTACATTTGTGTCATTTCATTAATTTACTTGGTTGTTTAGCCACATTTTTCATTCTCATCATCAATGTATCAAAATGTGTGGTTGCAATTAAAATAGGAGCCCTGCAAACCAAGATGAATAATTGCTTTCATAGATGCAAGTAAGTAGATTTAGAGTTTCAATGGAGTATAAATTTGTGTCATTTCATTAATATACTAGGTTGTTTACCACATTTGTTATTCTCATCATCAATGTATCAAAATGTGTGCTTGCAATTAAAAGAGGTGCCCTACAACTAGAAATGATGAGAGGAAGTCTTTATTTTGGAACTCAACCAATTATTATCAATAAGAAATGAATTGCTATGATAGAGGACTCTTGTTTGTTCGAATTGAATGAATTCATCTGATTGATGGTCCATGGGCAATATTTTTATAATGAATATCGTCGTTAATAAAGGTAGAAAACATAAGGTGAAGGTCATCGAAAGAAAAATAATCCATGTAACAATAAGAGGAGCCTAATTAGCATGAAGTATTATAAAAGTCTCATTATTTAGGAATTAAACTACTTCAAATAAGCACGAAATGCAAACCAAGATGAATGATTGATTTTGTAGATGCAAGTAAGTAGATTTAGAGTTTCAATGGAGTTTAAATTTGTGTCATTTCATTAATATACTATGTTGTTTAGCCACATTTCTCATCCTGGTCATCAATGTATCAAAATGTGTGCTTGGAATCAAAAGAGGAGCCCTGCAAGAAGAAATGATGGGTCGAACTCTTTATTTTGGAATTCTACCAATTAATATCAATAAGAAATGCGAGTCATGATGGAGGACTCTTTTTTCTTGGAATTGAATGAATTCCTCTGAATGATGGTTCATGGGCAATATTTTTCTAATGAATATAGTCGTTAATAAAGATAGAAACATAATGTCAAGGTCATTGAATGAAAAATACTCCTTGTAACAATAAGAGGAGCCTAATTAGCATGAGGTGATATGAAAGTCTCATTATTTAGGAATTAAACAACTCCACGTAAGCACGGAATGCAAAACCAAGATGAATGATTGCTTTCGCAGATGCAAGTAAGTAGATGTAGAGTTTCAATGGAGTTTATATTTGTGTCATTTCATTAATATACTCGGTTGTTTAGCCATATTTGTCATTCTCATCATCAATGTATCAAAATGTTTGGTTGCAATTAAAAGAGAAGCCCTGCAACAAGAAATGATGGGAGGAACTCTTTACTTTGGAACTCAACTAATTGTTATCAATAAGAAATGCGAATGAAGATAGAGGACTCTTGTTTGTTAGAATTGAATGAATTCCTCTGATTGATGGTTCATGTGCAATATTTTTATAATGAATATAGTCGGTAATAAAGATAGAAAACATAATGCCAAGGTCATTGAATGAAAAATACTCCTTGTAACAATAAGAGGAGCCTAATTCGCATGAGGTGATATGAAAGTCTCATTATTCAGGAATTAAACCACTTCACGTAAGCACGGAATGCAAACCAAGATGAATGATTGCTTTCTCAGATGCAAGTAAGTAGATATAGTGTTTTAATGGAGTTTAAATTTGTGTCATTTCATTAATATACTCGGTTGTTTAGCCACATTTGTCATTCTCATCATCAATGTATCAAAATGTGTGCTTGTAATTAAAAGAGGTGCCCTACAACAAGAAATGATGAGAGGAAGTCTTTATTTTGGAACTCAACCAATTATTATCAATAAGAAATCAATTGCTATGATAGGGGACTCTTGTTTGTTTGAATTGAATGAATTCATCTGATTGATGATCCATGGGCAATATTTTTATAATGAATATCGTCGTAAATAAAGGTAGAAAACATAAGGTGAAGGTCATCGAAAGAAAAATAATCCATGTAACAATAAGAGGAGCCTAATTAGCATGAGGTATTATGAAAGTCTCATTATTTAGGAATTAAAGTACTTCACATAAGCACGAAATGCAAACCATGATGAATGATTGATTTTGCAGATGCAAGTAACTAGATTTAGAGTTTCAGTGGAGTTTAAATCTATTACATTTCATTAATATACTATATTTTTTAGCCACATTTGTCATCCTGATCATCAATGTATCAAAATGTGTGCTTGGAATCAAAAGAGGAGCCCTGCAAGAAGAAATGATGGGTGGAACTCTTTATTTGGAAATCTACCAATTATTATCAATAAGAAATGCGAGTCATGATGGAGGACTCTGTTATGTTGGAATTGAATGAATTCCTCTGAATGATGGTTCATGGGCAATATTTTTCTAATGAATATAGTCGTTAATAAAGATAGAAAACATAATGTCAAGGTCATTGAATGAAAAATACTCCTTGTAACAATAAGAGGAGCCTAATTAGCATGAGGTGATATGAAAGTCTCATTATTTAGGAATTAAACAACCCCACATAAACACGGAATGCAAAACCAAGATGAATGATTGCTTTTGCATATGCAAGTAAGTAGATGTAGAGTTTCAATGGAGTTTACATTTGTGTCATTTCATTAATATACTAGGTAGCTCAGCCACATTTGTCATTCTCATCATCAATGTATCAAAATGTGTGCTTGCAATTAAAAGAGGTGCCATGCAACAAGAACTGATGGGAGGAACACTTTATTTTGGAACTCAACCAATTATTATCAATAAGAAATGCGAATCATGATGGAGGACTCTTGTTTGCTGAAATTGAATGAATTCCTATGATTGATGCTTCATGGCAATATTTTTATAATGAATATAGTCATTAATAAAGGTAGAAAACATAATGTCAAGGTCATTGAATGAAAAATACTCCTTGTAACAAAAAGAGGACCCTAATTAGCATGAGGTGATATGAAAGTCTCATGATTTAGGAATTAAACAACACTACGTAGGCATGGAATGCAAACCAAGATGAATGATTGCTTTAGCAGATGCAAGTAAGTAGATGTAGAGTTTCAATGGAGTTTACATTTGTTTCATTTCAGTAATTTACTTGGTTGTTTAGCCGCATTTGTCATTTTCATCATGAATGTATCAAAATGTGTGGTTGCAATTAAAATAGGAGACCTGCAACAAGAAATGATGAGAGGAACTCTTTATTTTGGAACTCTACCAATTATTATCAATAAGAAATGCGAATCAGGATGGAGGACTCTTGTTTATTGGAATTGAATGAATTCCTCTGATTGATGGTTCATGGTTTATAATGAATATGGTCGTTAATAAAGATAGAAAACATAATGTCAAGGTCATTGAATGAACAATACTCCTTGTAACAATAAGAGGAGACTAATTAGCATAAGGTGGTATGAAAGTCTCATTATTTAGGAATTAAACAACTCCACTTAAGCACGGATTGCAAAACCAAGATGAATGATTGCTTTAGCAGTTGCAAGTAAGTAGATGTAGTGTTTCAATGGAGTTGACATTTGTGTCATTTCACTAATATACTCAGTTGTTTAGCCATATTGGTCATTCTCATCATCAATGTATCAAAATGTGTGGTTGCAATTAAAAGAGGAGCCCTGCTACAAGAAATGATGGGAGGTACTCTTTACTCTGGAACTCAAAAAATTATTATCAATAAGAAATGCTAATGAAGATGGAGGACTCTTGTTTGTTAGAATTCAATGAATTCCTCTGATTGATGGTTCATGGGCAATATTTTTATAATGAATATAGTCATTAATAAAGATAGAAAACATAATGTCAAGGTCATTGAATGAAAAATACTCCTTGTAACAATAAGAGGAGCCTAATTAGCATGAGGTGATAAGAAATTCTCATTATTTAGTAATTAAGCAACTTCACATAAGCACCGAATGCAAACCAAGATGAATGATTGCTTTCTCAGATGCAAGTAAGTAGATATAGTGATTTAATGGAGTTTAAATTTGTGTCATTTCATTAATGTACTAGGTAGCTCAGCCACATTTGTCATTCTCATCATCAATGTATCAAAATGTGTGCTTGCAATTAAAAGAGGTGCCATGCAACAAGAAATGATGGGAGGAACACTTTATTTTGGAACTCAACCAATTATTATCAATAAGAAATGCGAATCATGATGGAGGACTCTTGTTTGCTATAATTGAATGAATTCCTATGATTGATGGTTCATGGGCAATATTTTTATAATGAATATAGTTGTTAATAAAGGTAGAAAACATAATGTCAAGGTCATTGAATGAAAAATACTCCTTGTAACAATAAGAGGAGCCTAATTAGCATGAGGTGATATGAAAGTCTCATTATTTAGAAATTAAACTACATGACAGAAGCACAAAATGCAAACCAAGATGATTGATTGCTTTCGCAAATGAAAGTAAGTAGATTTAGAGTTTCAATGGAGTTTAAATTTGTGTCATTTCATTAATATACTCGGTTGTTTAGCCATATTTGTCATTCTCATCATGAATGTATCAAAATGTGTGGTCGCAATTAAAAGAGGAGCCCTGCAACAACAAAAGATGAGAGGAACTCTTTATTTTGGAACTCTACCAATTATTATCAATAAGAAATGTGAATCAGGATGGAGGACTCTTGCTTGTTGGAATTGAATGAATTCCTCTGATTGATGGTTCATGGTTTATAATGAATATGACCGTTAAAAAAGATAGAAAACATAATGTCAAGGTCATTGAATGAAAAATACTCCTTGTAACAATAAGAGGAGCCAAATTAGCATGAGGTGATATGACAGTCTCATTATTTAGGAATTAAACAACTCCACTTAAGCACGGATTGCAAAACCAAGATGAATGATTGCTTTCGCAGATGCAAGTAAGTAGATGTAGAGTTTCAATGGAGTTTACATTTGGGTCATTTCACTGATATACTCAGTTGTTTAGCCATATTTATCATTCTCATCATCAATGTATCAAAATGTGTGGTTGCAATTAGAAGAGGAGCCCTGCTGGAAGAAATGATGGGAGGTACTCTTTACTCTGGAACTCAACCAATTATTATCAATAAGAAATGCGAATGAAGATGGAGGACTCTTGTTTGCTAGAATTGAATTAATTCCTCTGATTGATGGTTCATGGGCAATATTTTTATAATGAATATAGTCGTTAATAAAGATAGAAAACATAATGTCAAGGTCATTGAATGAAAAATACTCCTTCTAACAATAAGAGGAGCCTAATTAGCATGAGGTGATAAGAAATTCTCATTATTTAGTAATTAAGCAACTTCACGTAAGCACGGAATGCAAACCAAGATGAATGATTGCTTTCTCAGATGCAAGTAAGTAGATATAGTGTTTTAATGGAGTTTAAATTTGTGTCATTTCATTAATATACTATGTAGCTCAGCCACATTTGTCATTCTCATCATCAATGTATCAAAATGTGTGCTTGCAATTAAAAGAGGTGCAATGCAACAAGAAATGATGGGAGGAACACTTTATTTTGGAACTCAACCAATTATTATCAATAAGAAATACGAATCATGATGGAGGACTCTTGTTTGCTGAAATTGAAGGAATTCCTACGATTGATGCTTCATGGCAATATTTTTATAATGAATATAGTCATTAATAAAGGTAGAAAACAAAATGTCAAGGTCATTGAATGAAAAATACTCCTTATAACAATAAGAGGAGCCTCATTAGCATGAGGTGATATGAAAGTCTCATGATTTAGGAATTAAACAACACTACGTAGGCACGGAATGCAAGACAAGATGAATGATTGCTTTAGCAGATGCAAGTAAGTAGATGTAGAGTTTCAATGGAGTTTACATTTGTGTCATTTCATTAATTTACTTGGTTGTTTAGCCACATTTTTCATTCTCATCATCAATGTATCAAAATGTGTGGTTGCAATTAAAATAGGAGCCCTGCAACAAGAAATGATGAGAGGAACTCTTTATTTTGGAACTCTACCAATTATTATCAATAAGAAATGCGAATCAGGATGGAGGACACTTGTTTGTTGGAATTGAATGAATTCCTCTAATTGACGGTACATGGTTTATAATGAATATGGCCGTTAATAAAGATAGAAAACATAATGTCAAGGTCATTGAATGAAAAATACTCCTTGTAACAATAAGAGGAGCCAAATTAGCATGAGGTGATATGAAAGTCTCATTATTTGGGAATTAAACAACTCCACTTAAGCACAGATTTCAAAACCAAGATGAATGATTGCTTTCGCAGATGCAAGTAAGTAGATGTAGAGTTTCAATGGAGTTTACATTTGGGTCATTTCATTAATATACTCAGTTGTTTAGCCATATTTGTCATTCTCATCATCAATGTATCAATATGTGTTGTTGCAATTAAAAGAGGAGCCCTGCTACAAGAAATGATGGGAGGTACTCTTTACTCTGGAACTCAACCAATTATTATCAATATGAAATGCGAATGAATATGGAGGACTCTTGTTTGTTAGAATTGAATGAATTCCTCTGATTGATGGTTCATGGGCAATATTTTTATAATGAATATAGTCGTTAATAAACATAGAAAACATAATGTCAAGGTCATTGAATGAAAAATACTCCTTGTAACAATAAGAGGAGCCTAATTAGCATGAGGTGATATGAAAGTCTCATTATTTAGGAATTAAACCACTTCACAGAAGCACGAAATGCAAACCAAGATGAATAATTGCTTTCATAGATGCAAGTAAGTAGATTTAGAGTTTCAAAGGAGTATAAATTTGTGTCATTTGATTAATATACTAGGTTGTTTACCACATTTGTCATTCTCATCATCAATGTATCAAAATGTGTGCTTGCAATTAAAAGAGGTGCCCTACAACTAGAAATGATGAGAGGAAGTCTTTATTTTGGAACTCAACCAATTATTATCAATAAGAAATGAATTGCTATGATAGAGGACTCTTGTTTGTTCGAATTGAATGAATTCATCTGATTGATGGTCCATGGGCAATATTTTTATAATGAATATCGTCGTTAATGAAGGTAGAAAACATAAGGTGAAGGTCATCGAAAGAAAAATAATCCACGTAACAATAAGAGGAGCCTAATTAGCATGGGGTATTATGAAAGTCTCATTATTTAGGAATTAACCTACTTCAAATAAGCACGAAATGCAAACCAAGATGAATGATTGATTTTGTAGATGCAAGTAAGTAGATTTAGAGTTTCAATGGAGTTTAAATTTGTGTCATTTCATTAATATACTATGTTGTTTAGCCGCATTTGTTATCCTGGTCATCAATGTATCAAAATGTGTGCTTGGAATCAAAAGAGGAGCCCTGCAAGAAGAAATGATGGGTGGAACTCTTTATTTTCGAATTCTACCAATTAATATCAATAAGAAATGCGAGTCATGATGGAGGACTCATTTTTCTTGGAATTGAATGAATTCCTCTGAATGATGGTTCATGGGCAATATTTTTCTAATGAATATAGTCGTTAATAAAGATAGAAACATAATGTCAAGGTCATTGAATGAAAAATACTCCTTGTAACAATAAGAGGAGCCTAATTAGCATGAGCTGATATGAAAGTCTCATTATTTAGGAATTAAACAACTCCACGTAAGCACGGAATGCAAAACCAAGATGAATGATTGCTTTCGCAGATGCAAGTATGTAGATGTAGAGTTTCAATGGAGTTTACATTTGTGTCATTTCATTAATATACTCGGTTGTTTAGCCATATTTGTCATTCTCATCATCAATGTATCAAAATGTTTGGTTGCAATTAAAAGAGAAGCCCTGCAACAAGAAATGATGGGAGGAACTCTTTACTTTGGAACTCAACTAATTATTATCAATAAGAAATGCGAAGGAAGATGGAGGACTCTTGTTTGTTAGAATTGAATGAATTCCTCTGATTGATCGTTCATGTGCAATATTTTTATAATGAATATAGTCGTTAATAAAGATAGAAAACATAATGTCAAGGTCATTGAATGAAAAATACTCCTTGTAACAAAAAGAGGAGCCTAATTAGCATGAGGTGATATGAAAGTCTCATTATTTAGGAATTAAACCACTTCACATAAGCACAGAATGCAAACCAAGATGAATGATTGCTTTCGAAGATGCAAGTAAGTAGATGTATAGTTTCACTGGAGTTTACATTTGTGTCATTTAATTAATATACTCGGTTGTTTAGCCATATTTGTCATTCTTATCATCAATGTATCAAAATGTGTGGTTGCAATTAAAAGAGGAGCCCTACAACCAGAATTGATGGGAGGTACTCTTTACTCTGGAACTCAACCAATTATTATCAATAAGAAATGCGAATGAAGATGGAGGACTCTTGTTTGTTAGAATTGAATGAATTCCTTGGATTGATGGTTCATGGGCAATATTTTTATAATGAATATAGTCGTTAATAAAGATAGAAAACATAATGTCAAGGTCATTTAATGAAAAATACTCCTTCTAACAATAAGAGGAGCCTAATTAGCATGAGGTGATAAGAAATTCTCATTATTTAGTAATTAAGCAACTTCACGTAAGCACGGAATGCAAACCAAGATGAATGATTGCTTTCTTAGATGCAAGTAAGTAGATATAGTGTTTTAATGGAGTTTAAATTTGTGTCATTTCATTAATATACTCGGTTGTTTAGCCACATTTGTCATTCTCATCATCAATGTATCAAAATGTGTGCTTGCAATTAAAAGAGGTGCCCTACAACAAGAAATGATGAGAGGAAGTCTTTATTTTGGAACTCAACCAATTATTATCAATAAGAAATGCAAATCATGATAGAGGACTCTTGTTTGTTCGAATTGAATGAATTCATCTGATTGATGGTCCATGGGCAATATTTTTATAATGAATATAGTCGTTAATAAAGGTAGAAAACATGAGGTGAAGGTCATCGAAAGAAAAATACTCCATGTAACAATAAGAGGAGCCTAATTAGCATGGGGTGTTATGAAAGTCTCATTATTTAGGAATTAAACTACTTCACATAAGCACGAAATGCAAAACCAAGGTGAATGATTGGTTTCGCAGATGCAAGTAAGTAGATTGAGAGTTTCAATGGAGTTTAAATTTGTGTCATTTCATTAATATACTATGTTGTTTAGCCACATTTGTCATCCTGATCATCAATGTATCAAAATGTGTGCTTGGAATCAAAAGAGGAGCCCTACAAGAAGAAATGATGGGTGGAACTCTTTATTTTGGAACTCTACCAATTATTATCAATAAGAAATGCGAGTCATGATGGAGGACTCTTTTTTGTTGGAATTGAATGAATTCCTCTGAATGATGGTTCATGGGCAATATTTTTCTAATGAATATAGTCGTTAATAAAGATAGAAAACATAATGTCAAGGTCATTGAATAAAAAATACTCCTTGTAACAATAAGAGGAGCCTAATTAGCATGAGGTGATATGAAAGTCTCATTATTTAGGAATTAAACAACCCCACATAAACACGGAATGCAAAACCAAGATGAATGATTGCTTTCACATATGCAAGTAAGTAGATGTAGAGTTTCAATGGAGTTTACATTGTGTCATTTCATTAATATACTCGGTTGTTTAGCCATATTTGTCATTCTCATCACCAATGTATCAAAATGTTTGGTTGCAATTAAAAGAGAACCCTTCAACGAGAAATGATGGGAGGAACTCTTTACTTTGGAACTCAACAAATTATTATCAATAAGAAATGCGAATGAAGATGGAGGACTCTTGTTTGTTAGAATTGAATGAATTCCTCTGATTGATGGTTCATGTGCAATAATTTTATAATGAATATAGTCATTAATAAAGATAGAAAACATAATGTCAAGGTCATTGAATGAAAAATACTCCTTCTAACAATAAGAGGAGCCTAATTAGCATGAGGTGATATGAAAGTCTCAGTATTTAGGAATTAAAAACTCCACATAAGCACGGAATGCAAAACGAAAATGAATGATTGCTTTCGCAGATGCAAGTAAGTAGATGTAGAGTTTCACTGGAGTTTACATTTGTGTCATTTAATTAATATACTCGGTTGTTTAGCCATATTTGTCATTCTCATCATCAATGTATCAAAATGTGTGGTTGCAATTAAAAGAGGAGCCCTACAACCAGAATTGATGGGTGGTACTCTTTACTTTGGAACTCAACAAATTATTATCAATAAGAAATGCGAATCAAGATGGAGGACTCTTGTTTGGTAGAATTGAATGAATTCCTTTGATTGATGGTTCATGGGCAATCTTTTTATAATGAATATAGTCGTTAATAAACATAGAAAACATAATGTCAAGGTCATTGAATGAAAAATACTCCTTGTAACAATAAGAGGAGCCTAATTAGCATGAGGTGATAAGAAAGTCTCATTATTTAGGAATTAAACCACTTCACATAAGCACGGAATGCAAACCAAGATGAATAATTGCTTTCGCAAATGCAAATAAGTAGATTTAGAGTTTCAATGGAGTATAAATTTGTGTCATTTCATTAATATACTCGGTTGTTTACCCACATTTGTCATTCTCATGATCAATTTATCAAAATGTGTGCTTGTAATTAAAAGAGGTGCCCTACAACAAGAAATGATGAGAGGAAGTCTTTATTTTGGAACTCAACCAATTATTATCAATAAGAAATCAATTGCTATGATAGAGGACTCTTGTTTGTTTGAATTGAATGAATTCATCTGATTGATGATCCATGGGCAATATTTTTATAATGAATATCGTCGTTAATAAAGGTAGAAAACATAAGGTGAAGGTCATCGAAAGAAAAATAATCCATGTAACAATAAGAGGAGCCTAATTAGCATGGGGTATTATGAAAGTCTCATTATTTAGGAATTAAACTACTTCACATAAGAACGAAATGCAAACCATGAGGAATGATTGATTTTGCAGATGCAAGTAAGTAGATTTAGAGTTTCTGTGGAGTTTAAATCTATTACATTTCATTAATATACTATGTTGTTTAGCCACATTTGTCATCCTGATCATCAATGTATCAAAATGTGTGCTTGGAATCAAAAGAGGAGCCATGCAAGAAGAAATGATGGGTGGAACTCTTTATTTTGGAACTCTACCAATTATTATCAATAAGAAATGCGAGTCATGATGGAGGACTCTTTTTTGTTGGAATTGAATGAATTCCTCTGAATGATGGTTCATGGGCAATATTTTTCTAATGAATATAGTCGGTAATAAAGATAGAAAACATAATGTCAAGGTCATCGAGAGAAAAATACTCCTTATAACAATAAGAGGAGCCTAATTAGCATGAGGTGATAAGAAATTGTCATTATTTAGTAATTAAACAACCCCACATAAACACGGAATGCAAAACCAAGATGAATGATTGCATTCGCATATGCAAGTAAGTAGATGTAGAGTTTCAATGGAGTTTACATTGTGTCATTTCATTAATATACTCGGTTGTTTAGCCATATTTGTCATTCTCATCATCAATGTATCAAAATGTGTGCTTGCAATTAAAAGAGGTGCCCTACAACAAGAAATGATGAGAGGAAGTCTTTATTTTGGAACTCAACCAATTATTATCATTAAGAAATGCAAATCATGATAGAGGACTCTTGTTTGTTCGAATTGCTTGAATTCATCTGATTGATGGTCCGTGGGCAATATTTTTATGATGAATATAGTCGTTAATAAAGGTAGAAAACATAAGGTGAAGGTCATCGAAAGAAAAATACTCCATGTAACAATAAGAGGAGCCTAATTAGCATGGGGTGTTATGAAAGTCTCATTATTTAGGAATTAAACTACTTCACATAAGCACGAAATGCAAACCAAGATGAATGATTGATTTCGCAGTTGCAAGTAAGTAGATTTAGAGTTTCAATGGAGTTTAAATTTGTGTCATTTCATTAATATACTATGTTGTTTAGCCACATTTGTCATCCTGATCATCAATGTATCAAAATGTGTGCTTGGAATCAAAAGAGGAGCCCTGCAAGAAGAAATGATGGGAGGAACTCTTTATTTTGGAACACTACCAATTATTATCAATAAGAAATGCGAGTCATGATGGAGGACTCATTTTTGTTGGAATTGAATGAATTCCTTTGAATGACGGTTCATGGGCAATATTTTTCTAATGAATATAGTCATTAATAAAGATAGAAAACATAATGTCAAGGTCATTGAATGAAGAATACTCCTTGTAACAATAAGAGGAGCCTAATTAGCATGAGGTGATATGAAAGTCTCATTATTTAGGAATTAAACAACTTCACCTAAGCACGGAACGCAAAACCAAGATGAATGATTGCTTTTACAGATGCAAGTAAGTAGATGTAGAGTTTCAATGGTGTTTACATTTGTGTCATTTCATTAATATACTCGGTTGTTTAGCCATATTTGTCATTCTCATCACCAATCTATCAAAAGGTTTGGTTGCAATTAAAAGAGAAGCCCTGCAACAAGAAATGATGGGAGGAACTCTTTACTTTGGAACTCAACCAATTATTATCAATTAGAAATGTGAATGAAGATGGAGGACTCTTGTTTGTTAGAATTGAATGAATTCCATTGATTAATGGTTCATGGGCAATATTTTTATAATGAATAAAGTCATTAATAAAGATAGAAAACATAATGTCAAGGTCATTGAATGAAAAATGCTCCTTGTAACAATAAGAGGTGCCTAATTAGCATGAGGTGATAAGAAAGTCTCATTATTTAGGAATTACATAACTTCACGTAAGCACAAAATGCAAACCAAGATGAATGATTGCTTTCTCAGATACAAGTAAGTAGATATAGTGTTGTAATGGAGTTTAAATTTGTGTCATTTTCATTAATATACTATGTAGCTTAGCCACATTTGTCATTCTCATCATCAATGTATCAAAATGTGTGCTTACAATTAAAAGAGGAGCCCTACAACAAGACATGATGGGAGGAACTCTTTATTTTGGAAATCAACCAATTATTATCAATAAGAAATAAGAATGATGATGGAGGACTCTTATTTGTTGGAATTGAATGAATTCCACTGATTGATGGTTCATGGGCAATATTTTTATAATGAATATATTCTTTAGGAAAGATAGAAAACATAATGTCATGGTCATTGAATGAAAAATACTCCTTGTAACAATAAGAGGAGCCTAATTAGCATGAGGTGATATGAAAGTCTCATTATTTAGGAATTAAACAACTCCACGTAAGCACAGAATGCAAAACCAAGATGAATGATTGCTTTGACAGATGCAAGTAAGTAGATGTAGAGTTTCACTGGAGTTTACATTTGTGTCATTTCATTAATATACTCGGTTGTTTAGCCATATTTGTTATTCTCATCGTCAATGTATCAAAATGTGTGGTTGCAATTAAAATAGGAGCCCTGCAACAAGAAATGATGAGAGGAACTCTTTATTTTGGAACTCTACCAATTATTATCAATAAGAAATGCGAATCAGGATGGAGGACACTTGTTTGTTGGAATTGAATGAATTCCTCTAATTGATGGTACATGGTTTATAATGAATATGGCCGTTAATAAAGATAGAAAACATAATGTCAAGGTCATTGAATGAAAAATACTCCTTGTAACAATAAGAGGAGCCAAATTAGCATGAGGTGATATGAAAGTCTCATTACTTGGGAATTAAACAACTCCACTTAAGCACAGATTTCAAAACCAAGATGAATGATTGCTTTCGCAGATGCAAGTAAGTAGATGTAGAGTTTCAACGGAGTTTACATTTGGGTCATTTCATTAATATACTCAGTTGTTTAGCCATATTTGTCATTCTCATCATCAATGTATCAATATGTGTTGTTGCAATTAAAAGAGGAGCCCTGCTACAAGAAATGATGGGAGGTACTCTTTACTCTGGAACTCAACCAATTATTATCAATAAGAAATGCGAATGAAGATGGAGGACTCTTGTTTGTTAGAATTGAATGAATTCCTATGACTGATGGTTCGTGGGCAATATTTTTATAATGAATATAGTCATTAATAAAGATAGAAAACATAATGTCAAAGTCATTGAATGAAAAATACTCCTTCTAACAGTAAGAGGAGCCTAATTAGCATGAGGTGATAAGAAATTCTCATTATTTAGTAATTAAGCAACTTCACGTAAGCACCGAATGCAAAGCAAGATGAATGATTGCTTTCTCACATGTAAGTAAGTAGATATAGTGTTTTAATGGAGTTTAAATTTGTGTCATTTCATTAATATACTAGGTAGCTGAGCCACATTTGTCATTCTCATCATCAATGTATCAAAATATGTGCATGCAATTAAAAGAGGTGCCATGCAACAAGAAATGATGGGAGAAACACTTTATTTTGGAACTCAAGCAATTATTATCAATAAGAAATGCGAATCATGATGGAGGACTCTTGTTTGTTCGAATTGAATGAATTCATCTGATTGATGGTCCATGGGCAATATTTTTATAATGAATATAGTCGTTAATAAAGGTAGAAAACATGAGGTGAAGGTCATCGAAAGAAAAATACTCCATGTAACAATAAGAGGAGCCTAATTAGCATGGGGTGTTATGAAAGTCTCATTATTTAGGAATTAAACTACTTCACATAAGCACGAAAGGCAAACCAAGGTGAATGATTGGTTTCGCAGATGCAAGTAAATAGATTGAGAGTTTCAATGGAGTTTAAATTTGTGTCATTTCATTAATACACTATGTTGTTTAGCCACATTTGTCATCCTCATCATCAATGTATCAAAATGTGTGCTTGGAATCAATAGAGGAGCCCTGCAAGAAGAAATGATGGGAGGAACTCTTTATTTTGGAACTCTACCAATTATTATCAATAAGAAATGCGAGTCATGATGGAGGACTCTTTTTTGTTGGAATTGAATGAATTCCTCTGAATGATGGTTCATGGGCAATATTTTTCTAATGAATATAGTCGTTAATAAAGATAGAAAACATAATGTCAAGGTCATTGAATAAAAAATACTCCTTGTAACAATAAGAGGAGCGTAATTAGCATGAGGTGATATGAAAGTCTCATTATTTAGGAATTAAACAACTCCACGTAAGCACGGAATGCAAAACCAAGATGAATGATTGCTTTCGCAGATGCAAGTAAGTAGATGTAGAGTTTCACTGGAGTTTACATTTGTGTCATTTAATTAATATACTCGGTAGTTTAGTCATATTTGTCATTCTCATCACCAATGTATCAAAATGTTTGGTTGAAATTAAAAGATAAGCCCTGCAACAAGAAATGATGGGAGGAACAGTTTACTTTGGAACTCAACCAATTATTATCAATAAGAAATGCGAATGAAGATGGAGGACTCTTGTTTGTTAGAATTGAATGAATTCCTCTGATTGATGGTTCATGTGCAATATTTTTATAATGAATATAGTCGTTAATAAAGATAGAAAACATAATGTCAAGGTCATTGAATGAAAAATACTCCTTCTAACAATAAGAGGAGCCTAATTAGCATGAGGTGATATGAAAGACTCATTATTTAGGAATTAAACAACTCCACGTAAGCACAGAATGCAAAACCAAGATGAATGATTGCTTTCGCAGATGCAAGTAAGTAGATGTAGAGTTTTACTGGAGTTTACATTTGTGTCATTTCATTAATATACTCGGTTGTTTAGCCATATTTGTCATTCTCATCATGAATGTATCAAAATGTGTGGTTGCAATTAAAAGAGGAGCCCTACAACAAGAATTGATGGGAGGTACTCTTTACTTTGGAACTCAACCAATTATTATCAATAAGAAATGCGAATCATGATGGAGGACTCTTGTTTGGTAGAATTGAATGAATTCCTTTGATTGATGGTTCATGGGCAATATTTTTATAATGGATATAGTGGTTAATAAAGATAAAAACCATAATGTCAAGTTCATTGAATGAAAAATACTCCTTGTAACAATAAGAGGAGCCTAATTAGCATGAGGTGATAAGAAATTCTCATTATTTAGTGATTAAGCAACTTCACGTAAGCACAGAATGCAAACCAAGATGAATGATTGCTTTCTCATATGCAAGTAAGTAGATATAGTGTTTTAATGGAATTTAAATTTGTGTCATTTCATTAATATACTATGTAGCTCAGCCACATTTGTCATTCTCATCATCAATGTATCCAAATGTGTGCTTGCAATTAAAAGAGGTGCCATGCAACAAGAAATGATGGGAGGAACACTTTATTTTGGAGCTCAACCAATTATTATCGATAAGAAATGCGAATCACGATGGAGGACTCTTGTTTGCTGAAATTGAATGAATTCCTATGATTGATGCTTCATGGCAATATTTTTATAATGAATATAGTCATTAATAAAGGTAGAAAACATAATGTCAAGGTCATTGAATGAAAAATACTTCTTGTAACAACAAGAGGAGCCTAATTAGCATGAGGTGATATGAAAGTCTCATGATTTAGGAATTAAACAACACTACGTAAGCACGGAATGCAAACCAAGATGAATGATTGCTTTAGCAGATGCAAGTAAGTAGATGTAGAGTTTCAATGGAGTTTACATTTGTGTCATTTCATTAATATACTCGGTTGTTTAGCCATATTTGTCATTCTCATCATCAATGTACCAAAATGTGTGGTTGCAATTAAAAGAGGAGCCCTACAACAAGAATTGATGGGAGGTACTCTTTACTTTGGAACTCTACCAATTATTATCAATTAGAAATGCAAATCAAGATGGAGGACTCTTGTTTGGTAGAATTGAATGAATTCCTTTGATTGATGGTTCATGGGCAATATTTTTATAATGAATATAGTCGTTAATAAAGATAAAAAACATAATGTCAAGGTCATTGAATGAAAAATACTCCTTGTAACAATAAGGGGAGCCTAATTAGCATGAGGTGATATGAAAGTCACATGATTTAGGAATTAAACAACACTACGTAAGCACGGAATGCAAACCAAGATGAATGATTGCTTTAGCAGATGCAAGTAAGTAGATGTAGAGTTTTCACTGGAGTTTTACATTTGTGTCATTTTCATTAATATACTCGGTTGTTTAGCCATATTTGTCATTCTCATCATCAATGTATCAAAATGTGTGGTTGCAATTAAAAGAGGAGCCCCGCAACAAGAAATGATCGGACATAATATTTATTATGGAACCCGACCAATTATTATCAATAAGTAATTCGAATCAAGATGGAGGACTCTTGTTTGGTAGAATTGAATGAATTCCTTTGATTGATGGTTCATGGGCAATATTTTTATAATGAATATAGTCGTTAAGAAAGATAAAAAACATAATGTCAAGGTCATTGAATGAAAAATACTCCTTGTAACAATAAGAGGAGCCTAATTAGCATTAGGTGATAAGAAAGACTCATTATTTAGGAATTAAAAAACTCCACGTAAGCACAGAATGCAAAACCAAGATGAATGATTGCTTTCGCAGATGCAAGTAAGTAGATGTAGAGTTTCACTGGAGCTTACATTTGTGTCATTTCATTAATATACTCGGTTGTTTAGCCATATTTGTCATTCTCATCATCAATGTATCAAAATGTGTGGTTGCAATTAAAAGAGGAGCCCTACAACAAGAATTGATGGGAGGTACTCTTTACTTTGGAACTCAACCAATTATTATCAATAAGAAATGCGAATCATGATGGAGGACTCTTGTTTGGTAGAATTGAATGAATTCCTTTGATTGATGGTTCATGGGCAATATTTTTATAATGAATATAGTGGGTTAAATAAAAGATAAAAACCATAATGTCAAGGTCATTGAATGAAAAATACTCCCTTGTAACAATAAAGAGGAGCCTAATTAGCATGAGGTGATAAGAAAATTCTCATTATTTAGTGATTAAGCAACTTCACGTAAGCACGGAATGCAAACCAAGATGAATGATTGCTTTCTCATATGCAAAGTAAGTAGATATAAGTTGTGATTTAATGAGTTTAAATTTGTGTCATTTCATTAATATACTATGTAGCTCAGCCACATTTGTCATTTCTCATCATCAATGTATACCAAATGTGTGCTTGCAATATAAAAAGAGGTGCCATGTCAACAAGAATGATGGGAGGAACACCTTTATTTTGGAGCTCAACCAATTATTATCGATATAGAAATGCGAATCATGA